>JAGDQP010000590.1:7457-42936 GCA_022664845.1 Lepisma saccharinum | reverse complement strand
TTTGCGTACTTCCATTGGCCAAAATCAGACTTGGCCTCAACTTAGCGCTGATTAGAAGTTTAGCGATCGATTGTAGAACTGACCCTTAAATAGTTATGTACTGGATAACCTATTCACAGAAAGGAAATTGTGATTGCTGTTTTCTTTTCTCACTTAGAGCATTCACCGTTATTTTTTTCTTAGTGAGCTACCCCATGTCCTTCTCAAATGGACTCATTTTATTTTAACTTCTGTCTCTAACACACGCTAGAGCTTTAACGAAAGCAGGTAGAGAGAAACTGATTTAAGTGATCGTTCTGTTTTCAATTTGGTGAGGCTATACAACTTTCCTTTTTAGTATTTTTGTACTTTATGTACTCAGCCTCCTATATGTCCTGTTGGGATTTCCAATGTTGTACTTTTTACAGAGAAAAGGCAGAGATAAACAGCCCTTGCACATAGTAATGATAGCATTACATATCTTCAAAGATGGTATCAAGACAGTATTGCTATTGGCTAGTTGATATGTTAATTGAGTTCACCTAAAATTAAGTAAACTGTAAAAAAAAAAAAAAAAAAAAAAACTAATATAACCCACAAAGAACTTCATATCTTTCCATTATATTAAATATGCCTGGAATATTCCTGTTCAACTTTTTTAAGTTGGTCAAAACAGAGCATGGTTGTTATCTATTAGCACCCATATTTAGTTAGACTTTATCCGTTGCTTTCATCGTGATAGATTAATTTGTTTGTAAATTTTCCCATTGTCTGCAGTGGGGTTCGAACCTGGAAATTTCTGCACTCGTTGCTTGTAGATTGTCACTCTAACCAGTAGACTATGAAGTCGTTTTCCGAATGACTGATCGGTTACTTTTCCCTTTATGTGACGAAGGCTGTATCTGAAGTAAAGGCATGCGTATAGGCTTGAAGGCAGTCGCCATAAATCCAGACGCGTCGATTCACCAGCGTGTGGACACATTTTCCTCATGGGGTAAGAATAACCGTACTTTTCATCGTCAAGAAGTGCACGAGGAAAATATCTACGTGTTTTTCAAACAAATTTTTAACGTTATATATGTCTATCTATTCAACGGTTTATCCGACGTTTAATAATGGTTGAAAAGATATTCAAATAAACATTTAAAATAAACGTTCAAAAGTGGACGATGAAAAATATATTTTCGAAACGTTAACAAGACGTTTAAATAACGGCGAAATATAGTTGAAAACCTAAAAGAAAATACAATAGAAATAAACACTAATAAACGCTTCTAAAATGGGGCAATCTGAACAATCATGCACTCAGTGGTGACATCATTTCATTCTAAAGACGATGAAAATATTCTATCGCTTTTAAGTACAATTTTAATGCACTTTTTAGCTTAGAAATATACAAAGGAAACGTAACCTATCACATAGTTCAACATTAAAATTAAAAACACGTCACACTAACGTCCTATCAATGAAATCAAATTTTCGTTGGAATATACAGTAGACTGAAATTCAGCTTGTTTTCAACAAGCAAAACAAAACAAAAAATAATAGTTCATGGCATTCAATTAACGTTTAATTATAATCTTTACTCAATTAAATTAGAAAGAATGAAATGAAATCTAAACCATAGTTGAAAATAACAGTTGAATACACGTCGTATTAACGGCTTATCAACAATATCAAATCTTTGTCGAAAAATGGTTTAAAATTAATCGTACTCTTTTCAACAGATAATGGTTAATCAACAAAATAAATAAATAAAAATCAGCGTTGAAAACTCGTTTGTATGCTACTGGGAAGAATTCCAAGAATATTCTAATCTTCAAATTATACTTTAGTTTTCAAAAATGTCTACGTGCTACGTTTCCAAGGAAATTCCATAATACCCACCGCTATAAAGCTCGATATTTTTTACGGTACAATCAGACGTGTGGTGCAGGAGGACCTACGCTACAAGTCATATGCGATGAGGAGAGGTCACTTCGTGTTTGCGAGAAGACAGGAAGGAAACTCGACTGCTTCGTGCAAAGCGGTTACTCAATAATTTGAAGAACGAAGAAGAAAATGGTATGCTCTGTTTTTCTTCTGATGAAAAATTCTTCGGCCAGGACCGGATGATGAACATACGAAATGACCTGTTGTTATGTGCAGTTCCTTCAGATGATACCAGGGTTATGCACATCAGGTTTCCAGTAGCGTCGATGCTCTTTGGAATGGTGAGCAGAGAGGAACGTGTCATGCCACTCCATTTCTTTCAGGAGTGTCTTCGGATTATTCCTGCTGCCTACATTAAAGTGCTAAAACAGTTTATAAACCATGAATACACGGTGTGATTAATAGACAACCCTACGTGCTTGACGAAGACTCCCCACCTGTCCACACTGCTCATGAAAGCCAACAATGACTGGCCTAAAACTTCCACGATAATGTGATATAAAACATCTGGCGTCCAAACTCACTCGATTTAAATCCCATTGACTAATATAGTCTGGCGTTTTTAATAGGGATGGTATCGAGACGAGACGAGACGAGACTGGCATCAGTATCGTTCTCGTCTCGAATTTTTAGGTCAGTCTTGGTCTTGGTCTTGGTCTTGGTCTCGTCTCGATCTGAAAATTCCGGTCTTGGTCTCGGTCTGGAGTGTAAATCTCAGTCTTGCCTCGGTCTCGAGTCTCGATACGTTAGTCTTGGTCTCGTCTCGAGAGTCTCGAAATAAGATAGACTTTAAAAAGTTGCCGTACCTTAACTTATTTCAAATGAGTATGCAGGCTTTCCGATCTCTGTTCAAGAACAAGAATATTAATATGATATTAACATAGTTTGTTATAACGTTATATACAGTAATATAAAGCTTCAGTTAGGATACATAGAATACCAATAAGTGAGACACATGAAAATATTTCTATTATGGAAACGGATCGATGTTACACCTTAAATTGCGAAATTGGTATACGTATCATTTAAGTTTTGCTATTTCTAAATTATATTTAAATTCACTGAATAACTGTTACGTTAAAAAACAAACAAAAAAAACCATTTTAGTCGAAATTTCCTACCATATTTATAGCAATGAATGAATGCATGCTGTTAAAGATTTTCCGAAACATCCCTGAGAAAAGCTAGGCAACCATAGTTATCTAGGAATTTTCAGTAATTTGGCTAATAAAAGGCATCTATCAATCATACAGTTCTCAGGAATTTTGGGAGCCAAAGGAAAAAAAAATAGAAGTCTAAAGATGATTTGAACACGGGTTCTTTTGTCAAAACTCTAGCGTCGTACTGACTGCTCTAAATTTCCAGTTAAAAGAGAACCGTATAGAGCAGTGTTTCCCAACCTTTTACAGGCTGCGGACTCGTTGATTTCTTACTAGTTTCTTTGCGGACCCCTGTTCCAACAACCAAGCAAAACATTATAAATACAGTATCAATAGATCTTTTTGTATTATATATAGCTTAAAAAAGACGTACAATTTCAATACATGAAAATACAACTGAATACAGTTTGCTAACAATATTGAAAGTCGCGAATTAATAGTAAATAAAACCCAACGATTTTGTTTACTCACATTTTCTCAATGTGATGGATGGCGTAGTTTCGTGACCGTAAACTATTTCATATCGGCCCTAAAGTACAGATTTTTAGGCGCAGATCTGGTTTTATTTCAAGTTTCTGTAGTTCTTTTTCATATAAACAAGTACAGAAAATGTTGATTCGCACAAGTAAGTAGTCGCGAAAGGCACCTGATGTGAAACTGCCTTTCTGGAAACCTCAGGATACAAAGACCGAGCATGTAACCAAAAGTCGAGCAAACAGAAGCTGATAAACATAATCTTCAATGAGGAATCGCAGCTCAACTCAAAAAACTGCTCTTCTTCATGTGGTGACAGCTCATTTCATTGTTTAGAAACGGGTTCTTCCTCCAATTATTTTGCTCGTTGGAAACCGAAAAGTAAGCTTTCAACTGGAAACCCAAAAGAAAGCAAATGCATCTTTATGCACTCTCAATCTTCATTTGGAAGTTCTGTTTCACTTGTCGGCAGGAAGTCGTTCAGCGTGGGAAAGGAATCATACTCCTTATTGTCGATTTCGTCAGCCCAAACTTTTAGTTTTTAATTGTGCTTCAATTTTGTCTTGCCCTAAAATACAGTGATACTGAAACCTTGCAGACTTGAATTCAATGGGTTCCGAAATGATAAAATATCTGACAAAGAAGCAAGTGTCAAAAGCCAAGAAAAGTCACGTAAGCAGTCCTTTAGTTTTTGTTCCAATTTCAAATCAATCAGAAAAAGTCTCACCTTAACACACACCTCAAATAAGAGAGTCAGAACTCTTCCTGGAGCTAATCAGTGTGTAAGGTAAATATTCGTGATTACTTCCCATCTCGTTGCACAATGCAGTAAAAATTCTGGAGTTAAAGAGGACGAGCTTCAATAAAGTTGACAATTTTAACGGATTCATCGAAAACGTCTTTCATCTTGAATGATATTCCATGTACAGTCAATGCTTCACGATGGATGCTCAGTGGGTCCACCTGGTAGAGAGCGCAACAGCCTGGTCACAAGCAAAAAGTCCCTTTTGTTTACCTGCCATTGCCCGAGCACCATCTGTACTAATCCCGACACATGGAGTCCATTCTAGTTTATTTTTAAGGATAAAACGATTAAGAACGTTAAACAAGGCCTCTGTAGGTTTATGTAACAGCAGTGTTTCAGAAAACAACAAATCTTTATGAATCTTGCCGTTGTGTTCATATCGAGCAAAAGCTACCAAATTTGCATTTCCCGAAATGTGAATGCTTTCACACAATTGTAATGAAAAATACTCACTACTGGAACCCAAACTTTGTATCAATGTGTCCTTTACGTTTCAAGTCATTTCGTAGATTCACAGCTTCACAGTTTTGTTCGAGACACACACTAATGAAAGTTCTTTCGAATGAATTTCGCCAAACAAATAATCATTGCTTTCCTTGCCGGAAAAATTAAGACTTTACCAATTGTATGAGACTGTCTCTTTTTCGCGATCAATACAGATACTTCGTATGAAGCTAAAACAGCCTTTTCATTATTTGAGCCTGACACAATGTCTCTAACGACTTTTTGTAATTAGGTCCTGCTAGTTTACTTTTTAAGTAATCAATAGGTTTGTTCACTGAAGTACTGCGCTTTGTTTCAAGACGTCATCGTAATTTCGAAGGTTTCATGGCCTCATTCGATAACACCTCACCGCAAATAACATACTGTGATTTCTGATCGCCATCTCGTTCCATAACTGAAAATCCGAACTTTACATATTTCGGAAAATATTTACACACTTTCTTGGGCACTACATTATAATTTTTGCTATATGGGCTACATAGCCTTACTGTCATGTTTTTTAGCCTTACTTCATGTCACGTTGGTAACGCATGTTTTACTGGGACCATTTTAAGCCACCGATCCTTTTTTTCCGTACAGGCTGACACAGAAGTCCGAAGTTAACTCTTCCATATTTTTAGTTCAAGTGTCTAGTAAAAATCGAATTTGAGGATAGATGATCAAATCAGACATTAAATATTGTAGTTTATCCACTTCGTTTATTGCATTGCTTTTGGTTTGTTCTGTTAAATCTTAACTTGGCTTTCCTGGTAAACAATATAGTGTTTTCATTTTTTTTAACAAAGGGAAATATCGGGAAATGAATTCTCCTTAGAGGTCAAACTACTGTGGCCCTCTCACATGTTTGTCGCGGCCCCCAGGTTGGGACACACTGATAGAGTATTAGAATTATGTTGGGTGAATCCTGAAGATATAAACTAAGTTGATCCCATGACTTACGCCACATCTTAATAAATTTTTTGTAATTGTCAGCTAGTGTTCGGAATTCCCATTCACTCAAAATATATCCCATTTCTACCAAAATAAGAACTGACAAAATGGCGGCAGCAAACTCTTGTCAACATTGCATGCTTAGCTACGAGAAGAAACAGTTATCTCATTCTGCGCATGTGCAGAATTGAAAACGAAAAATATCCAGATAATCACACGAGGAGTCTTTGAGTTTTCCTTCATTACAGTGAAACAACATAAAATACTAAAAATTCTGCGAATCTTCCCTGAGAATTCCTACCAATGTTAACAAATTTTTTAACAGTGTACAGTACGTGACACAAATTTTACTTATTGTGAACTTTTGTACAAGGAAATAATCAAATGCAAAGAAATTGAAATTACCATTTAGCAAACTCCACAGCCACACTAATCAATTATTTACAATATTGCTCTTGACTGATTAAAAGAACCAATTTACAGGTATGGGTTACATCCGCACGTCCATATATTAAAGCAAAAAGAAAAGAGTTGTGTTCCCGGTAGGCGCTACTTTCAAATAGTGTATTGCCAATCTTATAAACTGAAATAAGCACATTGGTATTTCAATAAATAAATAAATAAATAAACAGAAACGTACAAATAAGCCATGTTATCAAATTAAAATGTCATTCCAACAATCCTAGGAAAGCATAGCTTAATAGCTAAAAAAAATAAAATAAATAACTTTACTGTGTCTAAGGCATTACTATGTACGTACAATCTTATATCCCCTCTACGTCCATCTGTCGACAGCTTTCGACTCTGGAACTACTAGGGCTACGAAGGTGGTTGTGTTGTTCGAGAGGTCTCGGCGAAACTTCACCAACGACATGTAGATAATCCAAATTTGATGTTTGGTCCGCCTTATTTGATTTTTATAAAAACAATACTGTTTTTATCGAATGTACAGGTATATTTACGTGATAGGTTGGGCAGAATTTCTTCTGCATAAACTAAGAAGTTCCTACAGGGAAACTTATACAACATTTAGGCTTCAGCAACAAGTGCTGGAAAACCTTATATTCTCTAACACTTTTATAATTCATTATTATTGAAATACAACAGAAAAGAGTTTGATAACTTGACTACTTATATGACTTATAGTCATATTTTAAAACTACAATATAACATGTTAAATAAAATTTATCAGAATGAAACTAATTGTCACAAGACTTCTTCTAGTATGAAACAACATCAACAAAAGCATTAAATTACTATTATCGACATTCACGAAAATAAAGCTTATAGTCTCGAGAGGCAAGTCTCGATGCATAATGTCTCGATTCCTGAACCTTAGTCTCGGTCTCGAACTCGGGATGAGACCAAGACTAGTCTCGGTCTCGGTACCATGCATAGTTTTTGAATGTGAGACTAATAAACATTCCCATAGAACAACCGCTTCTCTGAAGACCGCCATTATGTGGGTAATGCCCCAAATGAATAGGAACCACGGCCTGAGCCTCAGATGCCGAAAGGACTTAAAATAACATAAAAATTATAGGAAACAATTGGTTCAAGCATGTCGCCGCTTCAGGCCGCGTACTGAAGCCATCGTTCCTACCCAGGACGATTTTATCAAATACACATGTAATTGAATCATTGTTGCACATTGGTACACATTTTTGTCACAATATACTTGGAGCTTCGTCGGATAGAGTTGTTTTAATTTGTACGCACATGCCCTCAAATACCCTGTATATATTTGATCTCGCTCCCATGGTTCAGGCGGTAACGTCGAGTCAGCAATAGAATAGATAGGTAGAAGGCACATGGATTTGAATCCCGCGGCCGACCATCCTGACTGACAGTGAGATCTTCTCTCAGTTTTAGCACAGAGTAAAATACGTATTTTACTCTGTGGTTTTAGCAGGCGAATGCCGGGATGATAACTTAAGTAAGGATCTGGCAGCTACCTTCCCCAACAGCTGTTTTATCCTATCCCAGCCGGAGACAAACATGCCTGAAGTAGGGTTACCATACGTCCGTATTTTGTACGGACAGTCCGTATTTTAAAGGTTCTGTCCGTATCCATCCGGTACTTTGCAAAAATTAACTAAATGTCCATACTTTTCACTTAGTGTTGTTGATTGTTAATTATTTTAAACCCATGTGTTTCCACAAATACATATCACACCATTTATAAAGTCTTTCGTGTTGCGCAAAAGCGCAAATTGTTCCTATAGCATTAAACTGTAGAATAGCCTAGTATTTGTTATTACCCAGCAATGTTCCTACAGTATTTGTTATCGCCTAGCAATGTTTTAGAAACATACATGTATTGAAACGTAATGACCAGAGAATATCCTTCCACCTTGACAATAAAGAAGATACAAATGTAAACAATTACATACGATTAGAAAGTGACCAAAAAAAGTTCTTGCCGTTTTTGATAGCAACAGAAAGGTATAAAAAAATGTCATTTACATTAGTCCTCAAAGTAATCCCCGTTGGCATCCGACACATTTTGCCAACGTTCCTGCAGCTGCACAATGTACAAGCGATAAAAGTGGGAGGAAGGGGGTTTTGGATGCAAAGAAGACCGTGAGTGCATGCTGCAAGTCTACCCCATTGACGAAGGATTTCCCACGAAGTTGGTTGCCTAGGGAATAGAAGAGCGAAAAGTCCGTAGAGTATGATTGGAGGCACAGTATCCCAGTTAAGCCGCTTTATAATATTCCTGGCGTGTCGCATGCAATCTGGCATTGCCGGCAAGGAACAGTACACCCTTGCGATTTTCCAATGTTGTTCCGTCTGCTGAAGTGCCTGTTCTACATGTTCTAACTGCTGCGAGATGCCGTGACGGTTTGGCCCTATGGTAGCGGCTTATAGTGCACCACCTGGAGCCCAACAGATACTGAACATGATCTTATGGTGGTCGGTCTTGTGGTGTTGAGGCTCAGGATCCCGTGGTGACAAGTGACAACAAATATTTGGCACGCTTGGGAGTAGTATCATACAGAATTCACTTTTCGTCACTGGCGAGCTTTCGATAGAATATGGGTGCGTTGCGGTGCTGATACAGTAATGACAAACAGGCTGTCACTGGTTGGTCCCAAGTGGCTTCCGACAGTATGTAGGGTGTGAAGTCTAACTATTTCATCAAAATCCTGGAAGCGTTCGGCAAGCTCACCACAATTTTGACTGCTGTTTTGATCTATGGTGCCTCCAGGGCCTGTGGGAGCCCATGAGGGTTTCGTCACACAGGGAGAAATCTACCGATCTTAATTTATAGAACTAATGGTGCGTTCATTCACAGCATTATCTCCAAAGGCTTGACGTATTCGGCAACTTGAATCGACTGCGACGAATCCACCTTCAAGTCATAACCAGACAACACCGAACGAGCTGCTTTGACACCTCCATTTGTCTTCACCACTACTCGAGCAATGACTCCTATGTGTGCGTAAAGTGCCTGTTTTGGTCACGGTCATTGTTTGTACTACCCCCCCCCCCCGATCGCTTTTCCAGCACTTGAGTCACTTATTTCTACATGAGTGATCACTTCTTCCCATGCGACGTCTTAAACGGCAAGAGATTGTTAGGTTAACTTGTATTAAGAGTGTTTTCTTTTTGTGTCGCAAGCAATTATTCACAGTTTTAGTATATTTGCCAGGTGTATGCATAAGTAGTTTCCGGTTTACCTCAGAGATGGCGCCAGCGAAAAGTACGCAGCGTATTCATGTGACATACGTCATTTTGTTCGTCTGACATTAAACTACAAACACACACAAGTTGAGTCCGCCAAACACTAGCGTATTTGTTTTATCGTTCAGTGATCATGTCGAAGTTTGTGCCTGAAAAAGAACATTTGCGGCACGCATTGTTTTTCTTGTTTAATCAAAAGAAAAAGGCTGTTGAAAGTCATCGTGTGTTGGCGAAGCCGGTCCTTCAACACCAAGGCCAAATCGCTTCGGCAAGAAGACCATGCTTTGTGTCTGGTGGGACCAGAGCGGTATTGTGAATTATGAAATCTTGAAGCCCGGTGAAATCGTTAATGCACAACGCTATCGCCAACAAATTATTAATTTAAATCACGCATTGATCGAAAGACGACCGGAATGGGCCCGAAGATATGGCAAAGTGATTGTGTTACTTGACAATGCGCCGTCTCATACAGCAAACCCAGTGAAAGACACCTTGAAATCACTTGGATGGGACATCCTTCCGCACCCGCCGTACTCCCCAGACCTGGCGCCATCTGACTATCACCTCTTCGCATCAATGGGGCAAGCGCTCGCAGAGCAGCACTTCAGCAATTTCGAAGACGTTGGAAAATGGCTCGACGAATGGTTTGCCGCAAAAGACAAGCAGTTTTTCTGGCATGGTATGCATCAATTACCTGAAAGATGAGCGAAATGTGTAGAAGCCGATGGCCAATATTTTGAATAAAACAAAATTAATTTCCCTTGAAAATTACGTGTTTTCTTTACCACAAAAACCGGCGAAAATTTATGCATACACCTGGTAAATAAATAGCCTTTAACCTAATTTGTGCGCATTTAGTCCACAAATACTATGTCAACCCTACTAGAGGCCATAAATAAAATGCAATGCAAACTCCATAAAATAATTGACGTTCCAGATAACAGTTTGAAAATTCGTATAAGGCAGGCAATCAGTTTTACTTTTGTACACACATTTCCAACATGTTCATGAATATCAATGGAAAATTTATACCATACGCGCACAGCACCTAAATAATACTTACATAATGTAGAACACCTCAATTAAACAGTATTTAAAATTGCAATTTTGAAGCGGTTTAATATTTTATAAAAGACAAAAGGCAATTTTATTTTGATTGCTATTAATTTTAATGTATATTTATCCAATCTTAATTTATTTACATGGATTAAAATATTTCCTTTTTTTTACTGATTATATTTAATGTTCTTGCATTTTACTTGCTCAACATAAAATTAAATAACAATGTCTATGTTCAAGTTTTTTTCTTCACAACGTACCCATTAAAATTAATGTTTATGAGTACAAAGAAAGTGAAGGTCATTTGTATGGAACTAAATAAGTTTCTTTAAATATACACGGCGCTTTGTTTTCTTTATTACATTCCCACCAAAGAACCTGGCATTCTACATGACCAATCGTTACATGATATTTTGTTGATTAGAATGCTAATCTTATAAATTAAAACTCCTAGTACATTCGATATTCTTACTTATACAGATGCTTATCAGAATAATGGAAACACCTGAACGAAAGTGCAACTTACCAGATTAATATGGTGTCGGGCCACCTTTCGCCTTCAGAACAGCCTTGATGCGACGTGGGATGGAGGCATAGAGGTCGTGAATGGTAGCAAGTGGAATATTACACCATTCCTCGTGCAGAGCATCGGCCAGTTCTGTGAGAGAGGATGGAGGTGGAAATCGTCGCCGGAGTCGTGTTTCCAAGATGGACCACAGATGTTCAATTATGTTGAGATCTGGGGATTGGGCGGGCCAGGGGAGGTGTTGAACTTCATCCCGATGTTCCTCAAACCACGCTGCAACAACTCCAGCTGTGTGAATGGGTGCATTATCATCCTGGAATATGGCGTCATTGTCCGGGAACAACATCCAGACCATAGGATGCAAGTGGTCTCCTAAAATTGAGACATAATCGTTGGCAGTGATGCGTCCGCGAAGTGTGACCACAGGACCCAATGAAAACCATGATATTGCGGCCCACAGCATCACCGTGCCGCCGCCATGTTTCACAGTTGGGCGGAGACACTGCAGATCATACGCTTCTTTGGGCGTTCTCCACACATAAACACGGCCCGTGGTTTGGAATAGGGTGAATGGTGACTCATCCGACCATACCACACGTTTCCAGTCGTCAACGGTCCAAGTTGCATGGTCGCGGCACCATTTGCGGCGTGCTAAAGCGTTCTGGTCCCTGATGAGAGGTTTGGCCCGTGCAACACGACCCCGTAAGTTCATGTCATGTAATTCGCGGCGGACTGTGATTGTCGAAACAGGTTGGGGGAGGTGCTGATTGAGTTCCTCCGTCACTTGCGCCGCAGTGGCACGACGGTTCCGCGTGACAATGCGCTTTAATACCCGGCGTGCCCTGTCACTGATGCTTTTCTTCCGCCCACTGTTCCGCTTCCCCGATGTGTTTTTCCCGTGTGTTGTGTAGGCCATCATCACCTTCGACACTGTCCCTGGCGACACACCTAACACACTAGCCACTGCCGTCACACTCACTCCACATAACCGCGCACCAACAATTTGCCCTCTTTGAAACTCTGAGAGGTCTCCCATTTTACACTACCTCCGTCTGCTGCAGCCACTGCACACTCCTGTTCCACGACGCCTGACGTAGTATGGAGACCGAACTAACACACCACCACCAGCAGTCCGGCGCTGCGGTCGCCACGACACCACTGCCAACCCATACATCTGACGTGTTGCCAACTACAGGTGTTTCCATTATTCTGATAAGCATCATACTTCCTGTTTTCTATTGCAATTTCTGCATCTATTTCATATAGATAATGACTTGAAGTAAATAATGGTGTAAATGTTGTTTCCAAACCTACGATTAAAACTATTTTTCTTTTCAAAACGTTTCGTTTTTCGTACAGAACTACGTGTCGCCATCTATGAATATAAAACAGAACGACGAAGGAAATGTGTCTCCGCTATGATTATTATGTGCTATACGGATAACAACACAATGTTTATTCCTGCAATAAACAATTATCACAACAATGGCACTCATTATTTACTACAAATATCAATTTAGATCTTCAGTGCCTCTAAACATGTATACTCGGATTCATAAAACGTGAGCGAGTAATTTTCAAGTCTGACAACTTGCTTAATATGGTAAAAATGATTGAAAATTATATATAGAATTGAAATTACTTATCTTCTGTGTTCAGCTGATTTGTTTCCAATTCCCCTTCAAGTTCACAATTCGAATGTTACCATTTTCTTTCATCACTTCTTTGTTAAGTGGTTACGCTCCCTTTAACACAAAAGACTGGTTATGCTATGAGGTCAGTTTCGTTGCGTTACTATGGCAACCATTAATGGAATTTGTCCAAATACACGGGTTGCTTACGTGGAAGAGGTAGTGATGTCACCGAAAATAGTCACCTTCGCATATTTTGAGGAGTGCTCAATACTGTAGTTATGAACAAAGACCTATGGGCAGAACTATTAAGGGTGATTTTAGTTAAAAAACATTTATTCGTGATACTACTGGCAGTCTCGAAGGAGCTTGCTTATGGAAGACAGCAAGCAGGGCAAGCAGGTGGTGGTGAGGGAGGTGAGAAAATGTGGCTAAGGAAATAGTCCCTATAGCTATAACATTGCGAACCATTAGTAGTGACAACATAGGTTCTAAGTTCCAGTTCATTCAATTGAATACTAGCGGCTTTTAATTAGGGGGAGAGGGGGTACATTGGCACGGGGGCTACCTTAAAACAGTGGAGATAACTTTTAATTTATAAAACGAAATTTCTTTTGTCCAACATTTATAAATTGCAAACATCATGCCACACGGCTGTCATTTCTTTTTTGCCATTTGTGTGCGTTATCTGGCGAAATATGATACTTGAATTGATGTAATTTGTAGGTACCAAAGTAAAGATTAATCTCAGAGATTGTAAGCTTCTGTAAAGAGGAGAACTGTAGCATATCTTTCCATGTTAACTTACGAAGTAACTACACTCCTTCACGCATTTGTCCTTGTTGCTTTCTGATAACCCTTCTCCTTCTCCCATAATAACAAAATGTGCGTAATTGGCCGTACTGGGGCAGCTTTGAACAAAAAGAGGGGGTAAATTTGAACACGGTAGAAGCTTATGTCCCTACAGCTAAAACTTAGGCCTACTGTTGAGAAGAAAAATTAGCTTGCAACCTATTAACAGTGTAAAAGGCTATGTGTAACATTTTAAACAAAATTTGTACGAGTTCAAAGTTTATGCAAGCCTAATGGTTATGCAATCCTCACAACATCAATAAAGAAACAAGGAAGCAAGTAAGTTGAATGTTTATTAACAACTGCGTAGTTTATATTCTTTGTATGGATAGTAAAACTTTAGTTTACTTTCTTCTGCTTCCGTATATGTATTTATAGTAGTGCCAATATGTCTTGACGTCTAGTCTTCCTTTTGACGCGCTGCTGTCGTTTGAAAGAATTTCGCACTCTCTTGCCACCTGTGGAGCTATGTTGCCACACTTCGCAACATGAACTTTGACTTCAGTCGTGTGAGGGAGTTGAAAAACAAACTGTAGTACACACCCCTTCCTATTTTACTTGTTGTGTCCTGCTGAATGGAGCTCGACCTGTGCATTTCGTACTTTCAATAACAATACAGTGGTGGAAATTGGTATAAAGGCAGAGTAAAAGTTTGAAAGAGAGGAAACCAGGGGTGTTGAGGATGGAGAAAGACGATATATTTAAAACGTAACACTCGATACGCTTCAAAGGCAAAGGTATATCTTGGTCGTATATGCCAGTGACATGTGTATTTGACAGAACAAGCAATATGAGGCCCGTGGTAGGGTGGAAATTGGTATAAAGGCACCCAAGGTTCTTCATTGCCTGACGCCCTCTATACGTCCAACACTATCCCTGATGTTTCGTCGAGAACAAACTGACACAGTGTGATAAGAAATGCGCATGAGTGAACGTCAGTGTCTGTTGTGTGGATCATGCCTCGTGGAAAAGTGTTGTCGAGTGAAGAACGAGCACGTGTCTGTGCGTACAAGGAAATGGGCCTGGCGAATCGGCAATTTGCAAAACTGTTAAATCGGTCAAGTTGTGTTGTTGATAATTTCGTTCGGTTGGGTGCCCAATACGGGAAGAATGGGAAGTATGGTATAACGAGAAAACTGTCGGAGGCTGCGAAATGTTTAATTGTGCGTCAGGCCAAGGCCGGGAGCATGTCCTCGTCCCAAACTGTTGCTTCTTGCAGGTTACCTGTTACGTCCAGAAGGGTGCGGCAAATTTTGAACCATGGTCCGAATCTTGTTTTCAAGAAACGGAAGCGGAAACCAGCCCTTAGTGCAACTTACAAGCTGGAACGATTGTGATTTGCGGAGAACCATATGTCGTGATATCCGAATGGAATCACGTTGTATTTAGTGATGAGAAGAAGTTCAATTTGGATGGTCCAGATGGATTTCAATATTATTGGCATGACCTGAGGCAAGAGGAGCAAGTGCAAATGAGCAGGAATTTTGGTGGCGGCAGTGTTATTATTTGGGCAACGTTTTATGTTCAAGATAAATCCAACATTGCGTGGATCAACACCAGAATGAATTCAGCTGCATACACCAAGATGTTGGAAATAGAATTCCTGCGGATGTTTGAGGCGTTGTACGATCAGAACCTGGTTTTCCAACAACACAACGCTGCTATCCACACTGCAGCAGCAACGCGACCGTGGTTTCAAGAGATTATGAACTGGCCAGCGCGAAGCCCTGATCTTAATCCGATCGAAAACCTATGGGGCATCCTTGCACGTAATGTTTATCGCAATGGAAGGCAATTTGGGAAGGTTACTGAGTTGAAAAATGCGATACGGGATGAGTGGGCAGCGATTCCACCACAACAACTCATAGATCTCACACACACAATGCCGAGGCGCATATTCCAACTTATTCAGAACAAAGGAGGTTCAATCGACTACTGAACACTTTTATACCATTCTTATCTGCCACTGGGTCAGTGCTGTTTGTGACAGACAGTGGGTGCCTTTATACTCATTTCCACCCTAAAATGGATTAATTTGTCTTTGTCTGTAAAATATATGTGTCACGGACCAACAAGAATAGCATATGTTTTGATTTTGTATTGTATACGATGTTACTTTCTCAATATATCTTCTATAGCCATCTTGAGCAACCCGGCTTCTTCTTTTTCACAATGTTGCCATGCCTTTATACCAATTTCCACCACTGTACAGGTAAAACATTAAAAGGCGAGAAACATGATTCTTAATTAAATCCCAATTTAAAATTCTAGAAATCCGGAATGTCGGAATTTAGGAAAGGTTGAATTCTGAAATGTCGGAATTTCCGAATGACGATCATCCTCACAAAATGATAGAAATTTAAAGTTTGATTTTTATGGCATTTAGGCATCTAAGGCTTACACCGGAATCGGGGAGGGGAAAGGATTCGGGAGGGTGTTGGCCAAGGCTTATGTTGAAGATGCCACACCGGTATTTGCCTGGTGTGACAGGGAAAACCTCAGTCAGGATGGTTGGCAACTGGGATCGAACCCACGACCTCCCGAATGCTACGCCAACCAAATGATAGAAAAGAACGGTCCACTGCCAATAGACAGTACAAGACATGTTATTTTGAATGCAATTAACACATACTGGCTAAGGAGTAAAACAGTGTAAAAAGATTCTTAGAATGAACGCCTGAGTCTGAGGTGCCTAAAGACTATAAATAAAATTTAACTTATTGTGTTAAATATTATTTCGGAAAGTCAGAATTCCGAATTTGAATTTATGGTCTGTATACAGCATAAAAGCTTTAGGCAACTTTAGCAGAGACCGGATGGAGTATGGTGGAATGATTGGTGGAATGAAGGAAGTGGGAGGAAACGGAAGAACCCCTAGGAAACCCATGTACACGGTGTTTGTCCACCACAAAACTCACATGGCAAGAAAAGGAATCGAACCGACGACCACAAGCGCAAAAAGGTGCAAGAAGCAGCAGCTGCTCTCTCCGTTGCTCATTCTATGGGAAACATCCAGCCGCCTCAACTTTTCTCATCGTCATAAAACTTCATCACTTCGCTCATTATTTTTCTTCCCTCACTGCGTAGCACAACATTCTCCTTTTCAACTATCCTTATTTCAACTGAACCTCTAGTTAAATTTGACAATAGCGTTACACATTCCAGACTCCCTCGGTTATCGCTCCGCTGAACCCTTATTGGCTCAACGCATGGGTGTGTCGAAAGTGTGACTTTTAGTTCGCATTTTTGACACAGCTCAAGACATCTTGGCAGCACTATAGAAGCATTTACAAAGAAAACAAATGTTCTTGTAATATTGTGAAATTAAGGATGTGTTCACAATTGCCCCAGCCATGTTCAATGTTACCCGCCCTCTTGTTCCAATCTACCCCCTAGGGGGGGGGGGCACCTTTCAACGACAGCCTCCCAGTTCTTGTCCTTGCTTTAAGGTGACAATGAAGTACGTCATTTTCTTCGGCGAGCTGTATACGTTCCCATACATACTGTTATGTTACTTATATCTCTGAACAAATTCTCTAAATGTGAGGAAACAAAATTTAATTTGCCCAACAGCGTGTTCAAAGGCTCTCCCCTACTTGTAGTTTTTATTTCACTTCCGTAGAAACTGTTCCTTTATCTTTTTTCGAGTGAAACATCTTTTTCTCCTCTCCTTGTTACATTATCTTTCCTCTTCAAAACAACAACTGCAGTAAATTATTATTGCGCTATAGGTTCTCAAGGAAAGCTCTTCTATGATCGAAAGCTCTTTGGTGACATTCGCTCCTTGATGACATTGATTTATAGTTTGAAGACCGCTTCTTCATCAGCCTGCATATCCCTAATACACCTATTTCTTCCACACTCTCTTTCGTTGCCACACTCCATGCAGTGCATATAGTGGAATTATGCGGACATTAGTAATAAGCTTTCGTCAATCGGTAGAGGGGGAACTGTCATATACCTTACACACTCACTCTTTGCAATGAACTTGTTCATCTGTTAAAAAAATTACAGTTCTGACACCTCCTTAGAGGAGAACAGTATAATTGTGCTCATTGTTTGTTTAGTTAGTGGAGTGTATTGTTTCTATAACAACAAACTAGTTCTGTCACACTTAAATATCGATTTTGTAACTTTTATTTGATTCGATGTCGTGGCTTCTACTTTTAATACTTTGTTCTCGGCTTTACTGCACCAAGACTTACATTGAAAATGTATGATGAATCTACGCTCGGCAAATGATATGGCTCACGCGGATACAAGCCAATACTAGCTAACCATTTGGCCACTTTGTATTGTAGAAATAAGAAGCAGGCAATTGCATCACATTACAAGATGTTGGTCAAATTGACTACTCCAATAACGTGAAGAAAACAAGACAAATATCAGCTATTATATTACCATTACCCTGATCCCAAAACTACTGTATTTCATGGAGTTTAGCCTCCTGTTTCAAGAAGAGCTTTAATGCAGACTCTGATGTAATTTCGAGTCCTATCTCACCAGTCGACTATCGTTCAGTTAATTGGTCAGAATAACAACTTCCACAGTACATTTAGGAAATAAGCTTCATAATTCATGAATTGTGTCTTTCTGTAAACTGATGTTTCGAGATACTGAGTTTCAAAGTTCGTAAACAAACACAAACGAATTTTGGCTTGCTGTTACACTTGACTCTGGAGATCCAACCAAACTTTCAGAAGGTTTTATAACTAAAGATACGATAAGAAAGCCATTGAACGTAAAAGATGCCCAAGGGTTCAGGAACCCGTATTGTCTGTAAATCCATCATGATGCTCGGTAAACACAGAAAATCTAGTTAAGGTTAGTGCAAAGAAACGATATATAACGTTAGATGGCAATAGCACTACCATCATATATCTCTAGTGTATTTTTCATTGCACGAAATTTCAATGCTGCTCCTACAAATTCAAGCCTAGAGATTTCAAACTTTCTGAGAAGAAAGTTTATAACCGTATCAAGAGCTCAATCTGTTTCGATGTTTTATTTTGCCTTTTGTTCATTGTTGAAATCGCTTGATAGTTGTAGGGAATATCGAAATCTATAACAATGAAGCTCTTTCAACACTGAACAAAAACAATCGGCAAATAACTCTTAAAATCGTTATAAATTTTCTTCTCTGAAAGTTTGACCTCTCTAGACTTGAATTTGTAGGAGCAGCATTTAAATTTCGTGCAATGAAAAATACACTAGACATATATGATGGTAGTGTTACCATCTAGTTTTAAAGATAATTACTTTGCAGTAACTTTAAGGACTCGCCCACCATCAGCTTATCTTCTCTATTACTGATCTCAGAACTGCATTGTAGACTTCATTATTATAGTTGGTCTCCTAGACAACTTGTTTTTGTAGAAATTTAAAAAAATGCTAGTATCGCCAGTCTAAATTATCTTTTAAATAATAATAATAATACTGTAAAAAAATATGACAGTTTTGACTAATAACAATTACGTGGTCATAAACTTCGATGTTCGTTATCTTGAAATGCTGTATTGTACAGTGTTAATATATCTCAAACAATGGAAACTGTACGCTGATTAACTTTGCATTGCGTACACATGTATGTAATAATTCTTGCCAGTATCCGTTAGAAAGAAACGCACGTGCAGTACATTATGGTTTGTGCGTCAAAGGAAATGGAAGAATTTTTAGAAGAGGAAAAACATAACACGTTTGTCGATTAACAACGTGAGAACATCCTCATAACACTATTACCTTCAAGCTCCCACGTGCATTATGAAAGCTATTATTTCCTCACATCCGACTTCTTGTAACTGGTGATCTCGTTCACAAAGACAACGTGTATGCAAAATATACACGAAGAAAATGTAACTGGTTCATTCATTTAAAATAGGAATAACATATTTTGTTAGAAGGAAGATACATAGGCAAGAATGTGAGATATTTGTTCATATACACACGCTGAAAAAAATAACACAATTTCTGTTGTATAGCTACAACTAAAAACGTCTGGTATCTCTGTGACGGTAGATCGTATGGTTAAACACATGCTAAAAAAGAAAACTTATGGTAACAATACATGCAAAGATGTCCAAGTATTTTCATCTTGATCCCTTATTTTTGTAGAAATTGGAAATATTCTCAATCCATGGAAATTCCAGTCTCTAATTGTATTGTGTGGAGTTATAGTTAAGCAAGTACAATTTTGGTTGATTTTGAGGTATGGTGCGTTTTGGAATCTATGGTTATGAATTTATTTGTAGAAGTAAAGTGATTTATCTACCTGCATAGCTCGTAAGGGGGCGACATCGCCTGGAGAAGTGTTGAACCTTTTAGGATAGCCTGTTGTCAGTGCTAAACTGAACCAAATGACACAAAATGTGGTGGTAATTAAAGACGATTTGATATCAATACGATCGAAATATGAGCTGAATTGCGATAAAGACATTGATTGTATCAGATAACGAGTCAAAGCCCAATGCCATAGTGAACTATATCCAAATTGTTCTTTATAATCTATACAAGATGTATTTTCAGTGAATTACTTTGATGTTAGTTACGGATGGAATAAAGGTTATTTCAAGTAGAAATAATCGTATCAGTAATCAAGTATAAGAACTTAGTTTCTCGGAGAGAGAGTTCACTGTGCCGCAGAAAATTTATGTTACTGTAATGTACATCGTTCTTAACTATTATCGTAAGATATTTCTTTTTAAAATGAATTGTCTATCACACGAGGAATGGTTTCTAATGATATAAAGAAACTACGAAGTTACCGTGTTTTGAAACTTCAATATAATTAATTAAATCATAAGTAATTGACTTCTAAGTAAGTACACACAACAGTTTCCTCGTTTAGGCAAAAACGACGAGGAAGTTGCTGTGCGTCACAAATTTAATAAAAATCTTCGAGTTTTTCCCTAATGTCAGAGCAAAATGGGGAACAAAAAATACCGCATAGTCTCTCATGTGTAATAGCGATGCATATCTTTTCCGCGTGGTGTGTGTATACGTCAACTGATGAACAACATGGTATGCGTGAGGAAACCGCGCTGTTAAGGATCATGCGCAGCTTTCTCATGCGACCATGTTGTAAGAAATTGTGTACATGGGAAACATGCGGGGGAAAATTCATGTCAGAATTACACAGTTTCCCTGCTGAGTAAACATTGTGTGTAATATGCACGTTGTAGCCATTTTCAGTTCCGTATGCAGGTGATCAAACAGCGAATTAACGTATCAACAAACACGGACACAGACAACAAACACGCCAGTCGAATGGTGAATGCAGTGTTGCTAACTGAAGAAGTTTCGTGTGAATACAAGGCCTGAAGCGCTTTGTTTTTCTCCTACTTAATTGCCCAGCTACGAATGGATAACAACAACAACTTTAACAATTATAATAATTTGAAAGGGAATACGAACATTATGATAACTGTTTTGGCCAAAGTATTGAGAAACTAATTGTGAAAAGAGCATTGAAGTATCTGTTATAACGAACTGTGAATGCTTCCTTTTCGCGGTTGATTGCTTCGGAGATTAAAGAAAATGAACAGAGAGAATATACGTACCACGCAAAATGGCAGCGAACTGAAAAAATGGGTATACAGTAGTGGAATGGGAAGGGTTGCCTTTTGATTTCTTTGTTAAATGTAAACAGTTGATAGAAAAACAGGAAGTCAGTCATTTTCTGGTTCGGGTTAACCAGATATATTTCGTCAGGATTATTATTTTGGGGGGTATAAAGTCAAAATTGGGAGGGTGTGAGTAGAGTTGTGCTCGGTTTCTATTCATTTTGACCATAAAAAATAAAATTGGGGACCAGTATCTCAAAAACCTCTGAAGTTTCCTTCCCGATTTCAACAATTTCATAATCGATTCTTTCTGTATCACGTTCGTTTGATTTATTCCAGAACGAATATCCTTAACACTTGCATGAATACTACTGATTTTATCCGTTGTAAACTGGATAGTATTCACCCGAGCTTTCAAATCAGCTTGTAAATGCATCTTAACATTACTTATTTTCTCATCCATAATGGTTTCAATACTCTCTATTCCGCCAACTCATTTCCTTTCGGGAAGAGGACGTGTTGAGTGCATCAATCCCAGGGATTCTGCCACGATTTCTAGTTATGGGGTAAAGTAAAGTCGAAACAAAGTTAGGAGGAGCTAGTACAATTTTGAAGAAGTTAAACCGATTTTTAACAGTAAAATATTTGAAGGTGACTGTGTGTGTCTATTTCGACGGATGACATCCCCCATTAGGGTGTCTGACAAAATCCCTGATCAAGGCTTCTTAGCTGGAGGGCACAAGAACAAGCAGCATCGGAGTGCTAGGATCTTGCGTGTTTGTATGTACTTAAGCAAACAGAAATGCGTAAATAAGCGTGAAATTCGTTTATATTCAGTGCAATAACAAATAACGTAATATCCTTTTTTTAATTTTAAGTATTCATTATCATGAACGAACAACTGTAGTGTAGGTTGTACCGAGCGACCGTAGCTCAGTTAGTAGAGCGTCTGTTTAGCAATTGGAAGGACCTGGGAACGATCGCAGCGACCGCCCATTCTAACTTTCCCAGGGCTTTCCCCTCAGTCACACCAGGCAAATGCCTGAATGGTACCTACAAACTAGAACCCGACCGACTACTTTCCAACAACATCTCCCCTACCCTGTGGCGGTCTAGGTATAATGCTCACGTTAATAAAGGTGAGTATTCCGATTAATTGAGTTCATCAAAATGTACTGTCGCTGTCTTATCCTACGCATATTCACACTAGCGTTGGCAGAATAATAATGAAACAGATTATTGGGATATTAGTCATTAAGCCTATAATCTGTTTACTTATGATTTTAGGCATCTTTGACTCTGGCTGGGATAGAGATGGGGTATAATTGGAACGAAAGCGGCCAAGAATTTAAGGTTCTATCCTGGCATTCGCCTGGTGAAACTGAGAGAAACCTTGGAAAAATTCAGTGAGGATGATTGGCTGCGGGATACTTATCCGCGTACCTACCTATGAGTCAACTGATTTGGTGTGAGTGTATCACTGTTTACATAGATTTTGTCCCGATGACATCCTGAGAATAAGATGACTAAAATCCATAAATCAGTTCAATTCGTGCCCCGATGAAATCCTTAAGGACAATATGTAGCTCTTCTGATGATTGGGACTCCTTCGTAAGATAGAAACCATTCCTCAGATGGTAGAGCAAGTGAATTAAAATCTCAGACCAACCATCCTGTTCCGATTGACTCTTTCAATCACTTCCCACCAAACGAATACAAGAATGGCGCCGTAATCAAAGGATTATCTCCCCCTTGCCTACTGCGCATGGTGGGAATAAAATATTTATATTAATGCTCTGGGAACGTATCTTACAGAGTTTGGGAGCTATATTATGTCGGGGAATTGCACAGCCATATCTTTCAATGAATTTATTGATTTGTTATAAACTTACTAAATGAGCTTCTAAGGACTAAAAGTCGTTTTTTTGGTAAATTAGGTTCCGAAACACTTCGTTCAATGGACTCCAGCATGAATTGAACCCGTGACTACGCGCATAGGAAATGAGCGTGTTAATCTCTCGGCCACTTCGAGTTCTCATTGTCTTTGTGTTAAGGAGATTACACCGCTTCGGAAGTGAATATTATTTTCTCATCATACATTATTTTTGTATATTATTATTTGTTCAATTGAATTGATTTAATTTATGACATTCAGGCATATAAGACTCAGGCTGGGGTAGCGGAGGGGAAATAATAGCGGAAGATATCAACCAGGACCTAAGTTGAAGGTGCCATCCCAGCAATTGCCTGGTGTGACTGAGGAAAAACCCTGGATAGACCTCAGTCAGCATGGTCGGCCGCTGGGATTGCTACGACAGCTCTTTGTGATTATACTTTGTGTTTTCTCTCTTCAATTAGCGTGAACAGGATTCGAATTCGTCATATTTCGGTTACTAGTACGGCATGCTAATCTCCGGAAACATCGTGTAATTACCTTAAAAGAACGACAGTGGACAATATACCACAAAATATCACATTAGATATAGACTTCTCACTACCCTTCCAAGACCAATGATACCAATGTCCAACGTACGTTGCGTCATGCATCTTCCATTAAAATACGAATAATAGTCTCTTGCACATTCCTTTCTTTAATAGAAAATCAACTAACAGGTATCTTGTCCTACCCTTATACATTCTTTCATGAAGGCCTTATATAGTGTTCGAATCATATTCTGCATTGGAAACACTGCTTCCGACAACGAATTGTCCCTGTAAACACGAATGTTTTGGTGATACCAGCACCATCACAACAAATGCATTCCCAACTGAAACAAGCTTTAGGTTTAAGCTTTGCCAGAGTCCTGAGAAATGACACCTATCGCCAAGAACACAGCTTTGAAAAGGAATACAAAAGGGTTGAAATTGCGAAACGGTTGAAATTCGAGATCTCGGTGTTTCATCCTGATGAGTATTTGGATCGGATACGAGAGTTAATGGAGGAGAAACAAATTCGAGGTGACAATAATAATAAGCAAAGGTCTAGTTTCTACAAAATCTTTACAACGGTATTGAGTCTATAGAAAAGTGAACTACAATAATGGCAAGGTTCAGTGGTTGCAGATAAGCGAAATTAACATAGGAAATTCCCAACCTGGAATAATGTTTCAAAGAACATCTTTCAACATGGAAGAACGAAATGAAATCAACCTGTACAAAAATCTGATGGGATGAGCAAGTTAACTTTGGACTAGTGTCTATCCTTCCATTGAATCTCTCGCGACACTCAATCACAGCAACAAGGAAGAAGGACCTTACGATTCTCTCACAGTTTATCCTTCCGACTTATCCTTCATTTTATGTGGAACTACAAACATGTGACATTCCGCTGTTTTGTATATTGATTTCCGTGTTATGATGAACATTTTGGGTGAAATACATTCGTATGTACAAGTTCGAAAATTATGTTGCATACCATTATTCATATTGTAAATCTAAGAACATTACGAATTGCAATAAAGAAGAAGGTGTACTAAAGACAAAACCAGTGCCAAAGAGAACTATCTCCAGAAGGCTATTTTCGGGTACTAGTTAAACAGGCTACTAGAAAATGATTTTCACTGAAACTTTGGTTGTAGAAAGAATTTTACAACTTTTGCCATTTTTATACCGGCTTCAAATGTGTTTCAGGATTTTTCTGTGTATATTTAACTTTAGCCTTCTGTTTCTCACTCTTGTGCTTGATGGCTCTTGGATCATTATGGGTCCGCAGGGCACAATTGAGAAATCAACAAGACGGCGTAGTCGATAATTAGTGGGAGTAATTGATGTTTGTGTCTTTGGAGTTTGGATAACGCATTTCTGACTCTCTATATGGTTTTGTTCTGGTGTGTACTTGTGAGTGACTTGAGGCTTGGTCCAGTCAATGAGACGCTGAATCTCTAAGGGTCAGTTCTACAACCGACCGCTAAACTTCTAATCAGCGCTAAGTTGGGGCCAAATCTGATTTTGACCAATGAGAGTTGGCCTCAACTTAGCGCTGACTAGAATTTTAGCGGTCGATTGAAGAACTGCCCCCAACTCAACCACTCCTTGTTCCAGTTAGGCTTGAGGTTTCCTTTTACTTCCAGCACCTCTAATAAATGAATGATGTATGGTTTTTATGGGTCAAGTTACTGGAAATTTCCATGCATACTTTTTGTTAGTTTTTTTTTTTTTTTTTGGAATCTATATATTAAAAAACTTTGCTAAATCTTTGGCCAGTCCGTCCGGCCTTTACACTGAACTGATTTTGATCAATCTTTTTTTAAAATATCCGGCTTAACACGTAGATGAGCCATCAAGAAACCGCATTCCTCTCTGTCAAGCTTGAACTGAGGAAGAAGTGTTTGAGTGTCCTCCCCTATGTATTCCTTATGGGGTAATATTTATCATATTTCTCACAAACTTTGTCCAGTCCGCCCGGCCGTTCTACTGGACCGATTTTGCTCATTCTTTTTTTTTTAAATATCCAGATCAACATGTAGATTAAGCATCACGAAACCGCATTCCTCTCCGTCAAGTTCGAACTGAAGGAGAAGTGTTTGAGTGTTCTCCCATTGTACAGTCCGTGGAGGCGTTCTACTGGACCGATTTTAATCATTCTTTTTTTTTTAAAATATCCAGCTTAACACGTAAATTAAAGATCAAGAAACCGCATAGCCCTGCGTCAAGCCTGAACTGAAGGAGAAGCGTTTGAGTGTTCTCCCTTTGTACAGTCCGTCCTGCCGTTCTACTGGACCGATTTCGATCATTCTTTTTTAAAAATATCCAGCTTCACATATAAATTAAGCATCAAGAAACCGCATAGCTCTCCGTCACGTCTGAAATGCAGGGGTAGCGTTTGAGTGTTCTCCCTTTGTAAGTCCGTCCTGCCGTTCTACTAGACCGATTTTAATCATCATCTATATATTAAAAAAAATTGTTAAAGCTTTGGCCAGTCCGTCCGGCCATTACACTGGACCGATTTTGATCACGCTTTTTTTTTTAAAAAAATATCCGGCTTAACACGTAGATGAGCCATCAATATACCGGATTCCTCTCTGTCAAGCTTGAACTGAGGGAAAAGTGTTTGAGTGTTCTCTCCTATGTATTCCTCTCACGAACTTTGCCCAGTCCGTCCGGCCGTTCTACTGTACCGATTTTGCTCATTCTTTTCTTTAGAATTTGCGGGCTTATACGTAGATAAATCGTCAGTAAATCGCATTAATTTCTGTCTAGTCTCAACTAAAGGAGAAGTGTTTGAGTGTTCTTCTTTGTCCAGTCCGTCCGTCCGTTCTACTGGACCGATTTTGATTACTCTTTTTTTAAATATCCGGGTTAACACGTAGATGGGTCATCAATAAACCGGATTCCTCTCTGTCAAGCTTGAACTGAGGGAGAAATGTTTGAGTGTTCTCCCCTATGTATTCCTCTCACAAGTTTTGTACACTCCGTCCAGTCGTTCTACTGCACCAAGTTTGTTCATTCATTTTTTAAATGTCCCGCTTAACATGTAAATGAGGCATCACGAAACCGCATTCTTCTCCGTCAAGTCTCAACTGAAGGAGGAGTGTTTGAGTGGTCTCCCCTATGTATTCCTTATGGGGAATGTTTATCATATTTTTCACAAACTTTGTCCGTTCTACTGGACCGATTTTTATAATTCTTTTTAAAATATCCGGATTAACACGTAGATGAGCCATAAATAAATTGCATTCCTCTCCGTCAAGTCTCAACTGAAGAAGAAATGTTAATCCAAAATGGCCGCTCAGAAAAGCGTTTTCGAAACCACTGAAACTAGAGAAACGAAATTTGGTACGAAGGTGTATTATCACGAGTGGGTCATGATAATATAAGAAAACGTTAAAACGTCGCCCATCTTAATCCAAAATGGCCGCCAAAAGACATTTTCCAAACCATCAAAACTAAAGAAACGAAATTTGGTATTAAGGTGTACCAGCACGAGTAGGTCACGATAATATAAGAAAACGTTTAAAGAAAAGTCGCCGTCTTAATCCAATAATGTCCGCCGAAAAAGCTATTTTCTAAACCACTGAAACTAGGGAAACGAAATTTGGTGTGAAGGTGTACCATCACAAGTAGACTATAGTAAATGTATCAAAACTCCTCTATAAGGTCGCAAGCCCTGAAGGATATGGGAGCAGATCTTTATCATGGATGCGCAGTCCCTCGGAGAGTCTGGTTGTGATAAAAGGGACACAGCTCCCAAAACTCCCGAAGTTAGGGCCGCAACTCGCCACGGGAAATCGAGTATTGGTGACACCCCAATTACTGTTGCCAACATATTTTATTCACCACGCACCAGTGGGCGGGCAATACATTTTTAAATTTCAATGTGGATTGTTATAAATAAAAATATGTAGGTTCAATGTTGTAAATCATTATAGTAGTATTTGGCAGGAGTATTAGTATTAGTAGTAGTAGTTGTAATAGTAGTGGTAGTAGTAGTAGTTGTTGTAGTAGTTGTAGTGGTAGTAATAGTAGTTGTTGTTGTTGTAGGAATAGGTGTATTAGTAGTAGTAGTAGTGGTGGTGGTGGTTGTAACAGATACAGCATATTTGCTCCATAGAAGAGCAGACATCCAGATATTATGGTTACAATAAAGGGGGCAGCCCCCAAAACTCACCAAGTTAAGCACGCAGCCCACTACGTGTAAACGAGTATTGGTAACTGTCCCAATGTTTCCAACATATTTTATTCACTCCGCACCAACGGGCGGGTACTTTAGCTTTAGGATTGCAGTATTTTTTTTTTGAAAGCTCATTCAATCTTTTTTCATATGTAGAATAAAACGGGATGGGCCATCAAAGCACTAGGGAGAAAAGTGAAATATTATAAATGTCCCTGTAAAAAGTAAAATGAAATCTTACACTGCTATCTTCATTTTTGAATTTGAATTTTATTTACAGTCTTTAGGCATCTAAGGCTCAGGCTGGGATACAGGGGGGAAAGGGTGTTGGAAGATGTCGGGCAGGGGCTATAATGACGGCGCCATCCCGTGCCTGCCGTGATTGAAGAAAATCCTGGAACGGTTCTGTGCTTCAATGATGGAAGGTGTTTCATGGAGTGTTGGAAAATTAAAAAGTATTATAAAGATTTCTTAAGATAACCAAACGGGCCGCAGGCCCGCTTGCTATGAATTTTCCCGATAATTTTCAAAACTCAATATTAGCAAAATCCATTAATGCCGTATTTTCGGAAACAAATTCAAAACCACAAAATTTTCATTTTTTAAAAAAATATATCCAAAAATGTCGAATTTTGAGGAACATTTTCAAAAACACAAAATTTTCGAAAAATCCAAAAATTTGTCGGAAAAAGTTTGAAAACATTAAAATATTTTTAAAATAGTTTCGTAAAACGTCCAGTCGCCCACCTGCTTTCACTGGACCGATTTTCATGAATGTTTATTTTTTAATTTTTGTATTTACACACAAATATGTTATCAAGCGGCCGTGGTTCTCGAGCCCGAGGCCTTGGCTTAGCATTCGGGAGGTCTTGGGTAGAGTTTCAGCAGCCGACTATTCTGACTGAGATTTCTCTAGGGTTTTTCCTGTCACACCAGGCTAATTCCGGAATGGTACTTTCAAATTAGGCCCTGGTCGACACCTTCCCGCTTCCCTTTTCCTCCCCAAACCGGACTGGGCCTTAGATGCTTTAAGGTCATAAATAAAATTAAAAACGTAGGTATGTTACGAACCATTCGCATCCCTCTCCTTCTAGATGTTCTTGCGGAGCAGCGCACACAATAGTCGAGTGCACTCTGTTACTCCTTTCTTAAACTATCGTATAAAGAGCGCTCGGACCACGGTCTGTTTCAACTGGTTCCGTGGTGTATTCGGTAACGTTTGGATTTCGGTGCCAAAGATACTCGGTTCGATCCTGAATCTTGTAAAAATATTTTCTGACCGTTTTCAAGGAACGTCAAGTTTCCTTTGCTTATCTATATTTAAAATAGTTTGAAAATCCTTTCTCCATTAGTAGGTAAAAATGTGGGAGCTAACCCAGAAGAATTATCATTGATTAATTTCATTGATTCAAAGATTGGTATCCGTCATTGTATTCTAGGAAGTCATATTCTATTGGTTTGCCAGTCTGTATCTTCTCAGAATCTAATATCATCACTGACACTTACGGAAAGGATATTACATCGTCCGAGCTATTTCCAGTTCCTCTGGGTCAGTAGTTTAACACGCTAAATTCAAAAGTTTTGATCGACCTCCTGGAAGATCAAAATCCTACTTCAGGGTAAATTCTTTAGTTACTGAAGATGAAACTGAAATTCAACTTTTGGACAGTTTAGACACGAGCAGTTTATCATCATATATTCTAGAACTGAAAGAAGGAGGATCTATGGCGATGTTTTCGAGGAACTTAACGAAGAACAAGGCTTACATAATGACATAAGATTAATTCTTCACAAAATATGTGATAACTTCTTAGATCTACAAATTACAACTGAAGTGAATGTTGACTGAAGAGTACTTCTTGCTCGCTTTCATTTATCGCCATCTGACTCTACTTTTCCATTTTTTTAAAAAACAATACAGTTTACAATTCAAGTTGCATTCTGTATAACAACAAATAAGACCCCAGAGCTAGCCCTCACCTTCAATATTGTAAGCACTTCACTATTGCCTGAAACTCTTTTCAGTCATTGCCTGTTGTATGTAACACTATCGTGTGCTAGATCTTTTAAGAAGGTAAAAATTGAACTAAAACCAACAGATCGACGCACCGCTAAAGTTGTTTGGAAAAATAGTTTTGTAAATTTAAAGAGTATTTTATATTTTTGGT
The DNA here is from genome assembly GCA_022664845.1 of Lepisma saccharinum. NCBI lineage: Eukaryota > Metazoa > Arthropoda > Insecta > Zygentoma > Lepismatidae > Lepisma > Lepisma saccharinum. The sequence continues at coordinate 13,060 of JAGDQP010000590.1, read as the reverse complement.
TCTATAGTAATTACTGATTCATGATATTATTTTCTCTTGTGTTTGTCCTTTATTTTACAACATTCTTCTCTCCTAATACTTCATTACGTCTCTTTGTATCTATCCAGTTCCCTTATTTTAAAATGCTGCGGAGCAGCACAGGTACACTAGTATTCCTGAAATTACTTTGTGAGTAGTCAAAGATTTTTCTGTTATGTCATATGCTTGGTTATAAAACTTTAAAGTATGTCATGAAAGCTGATTGAACCTTTATATGTTATTTTCTGCCCAGAACAGCTCATTCAAAATGTCACGATTTCTCCTCCCCTTTACAGACGTATTTCCTGTAAGACACTACTTCCCTAATGCCACAATTTAAGGGACTCAGATACTAAAGGATGCAAGTGACATTCAAAATGTACACAGGCACATTGCACATCATTTTTCGAAATAAGAATATTTTGAATTACACATATTTCGTGTTATATATAAAGATAAACTCGATTTTTGTTATCTTTCTATGCTACTTGCAACCTTTTACCTTCTGACCCTCTGAGTTCAATTCTACAAATGCACTTTTATGATTTAATTCTTTGTTTGAAGACTCTTCATCCAATGCCTTCAGTGTCATTAATTGCTGACAAATCAAGTTGCTGATGTAATAATTGGGGTTATTAAAATTACCTATTGTAACTGCCAAACCGAAAGAAATATATATTTAGACCATCTTTCTTCAGTGAACGTTTTAAAGAAATAAAAAAATAACCCCAATTTCCATTCAAAAACTTCAAATTGACCCTCGTGAATCTATTTCTTGCAAACTACTTGTTTCGCAACTATAATTTAATTTCGGATGTGTACTTACTCGAAATCTTTTATTTCAATGTTTTCTGTCTGATAGCTTTCGAAGTAGAAAAAAGTTATTGGAGATTCTATGTCTAGCGTGCACAGAAATAAATAAAATGGTTGTAGTGACGAAATGTGAACAACAAAATATTTAATTTTTACGTAGAAAATGCCTGTTGAATTTATAAGTCATACATTCGGAAATTAGTTCAAGTTTCAAACTTTGCCATAGTAAAGTTTTCAAACTTTAAATTCTATCTGACGATTTAATTTTTATTTTTTTTTTAAAAAAAAGACAAAAATATCTGCCTCTTTAAATCGGTTGTTGAAATGTAATATTTGAATATTTTAATAAAGTAAATTTAAACTTTTATGGGAATGTATTAGAAATAATTTTCGCCAGCTCATATATCTGTTAAATACAACAGAGGTTTTCTACGTAGTGTTGAAAACCAAACATTTAGTTGTTCATACGTATTTAGTCATTATCACCATTTTATTTCTTTCTGTGTGATGCAAGTTGCTGTTGCTTGCTATTATGAAACCCTCTTCAACAATGTGATAAGTGAACGGCAATAAAGAAGTAACATGAGCAAAGTGGTGTTCCAGGAAAGACAATAGAAAGGAAAACTAGTAGTAACAAGTATCTCAATGTTCAACAAATAAAACAAGAATGGACCTTGAAGATTTTCCAAAACTAATTGCTGTTTTACAAAGATAAACTGAACATTATTTCCTTTGAGAGTATTTATGTTCGACTACTTAACTGTCCTCGAGCAGTGAGAATACAGGAGGTTAGTTTTATCTTCTATGGTTCTAGGGAATATTCTGAGCAAGTGTAATTTCAGACTGTTTCCAATATTTTGTGCCAAAAAAAAAAAGTAATAAATAAATTGCGACTATTTAGAGGGTGCCAATATACCAAGGATTCACGTTTCTTACCTCGAAGACATTAACAAGGTCTCTTCAGCAGTTTCTTCTCTACTATGAACTACTAAGACATCAATAACAAATCAATAATATATAAATATTATTACAATTCTGAATGTGTACTTGGATGTTAAATGATTACCAAACCTATTAGTATTGTGTATACGAAAGAGAGAAAAAGTTTTTGTTAAAGGAAAGGCATTAATTTCTTACAACCTTTTGCAAGCGAATTATTCATACACAAACAAGCAGTTAATGAAATAAACAGTCATTTCTTGTAAAAAGGCGTAGCTTTTGCTTTTGCACGAACAACAGCAGGAATTAACTTTGAGTGATGTGATGCAGAAATCTACTACCTCTCTTTATGCACTTTAAATTTTCTGGTTGATAGACTCCTCCAGATCTTTACTTGTTTGACTCGTGCTTATGTTCTTCTTTGAAGGTTTACATTTACTTCTGCTTGAACTCTTGAGTGAGATCTTTTAGTTCTTCAGTCAAACCATAAATCTGTGGATGTTTGTAGTTAAAACTTTCTCCCAATCGAAACTGAAATAACATTCTTATTTATACACCATTTTTAGGGCGGAAAACGTTATGATTCTTGTAGAAATTTCTACACTGTTTTAGCTTTGTATTTGGATTTACTCTGTCAGTTTGAAGTATCAACTTTCTGGATTTTAAATATTTTCTAACTGTTATCATCTTCTTTAATATTTGAAGAGAGTGCGCGAGAGTGAGTGACAAGTGTCACATAGACTTGTTCAAATATTTGAAGAGAGTCTATGTGACATTTTGGTGAAAATGAAGTTATTTACGAAACAAAGGTCTCTGATGTATTCTTGATGTGTGTCTATACTTAGTTTGACCATATTGCAACATATATTCTCGGTATTTAGAAATTTCTGGAGCGAAATGCACTACAAAACTATGGAACAAAAGTCTATGTCACAGGGTCTTCCCATACGCTTAAACACTGGGACGGCCAAAAATTACCGCAGCAGCTATTTTCTTACTGCTACTTTGGCTAAATTGCTATCACTGCTACAACTGATCAAAAGTAGCAAACTCCTACTGCTACTTTTCTCCAAACTCCGCGAATGGTACAAATAACAGCGCACCGATGACAAAAGCAGGTGCAAACTTTACTTCATTTTCTTTTTCTAGGAGTCATTCCGGGAACGAAATACCAGCCACGTAACACCGTATGTTTTTACTCATGGCTGAGCCATGAAGCAGTTCTCCATAAAGAATGCTGACAAGCCCTCGCTAGCAATTGCCTGGTTAGCGATGTGGTTACTGCATCGGACAGCTAATCCGGTAACTCCGGTTCAGTTCCCTGCGGGGTGATATTTCTTATTCAGAAAAAAATATGTTTTTTATACATGTACGCATTTCCAAATTGTATAAAGTTCATTAACCATTGGTTAGCTAGGTTAGGTTAATTCACGCGATTCACTCTAATTCACGGCAACAGTAAGAGTTGGGTCTGGTATCGAATTCTGAGGCGATACGTTCTATCCCGAACGAGTCGTCATTCTCTTTGTCTGTCCATTATCAGCAGAAATAAACAGGACAGTACTTTCCTAACGTTTCGTTTTATTGTACCATATAAAATAATATTTTGTGCGCGGCGGTAACGTTGCAGCCATTCGATTGGTCATGGGTTGGCACACGGGTTTGAAGCCTGAAGCTCAGTGGTAGAGCGTTGGCTTATGATTCTAGAGGTCGTAGGTTCAATCCTAGTGACCGACCGTTCTGACTAAGTTTTTTTCAGGGGGTTTCCTGTCACAACAGGACAATGCCGGATGGTATCTTCAACTTATACCCTGACTGATACCTTCCCGCGTCCTTTCCCTATCCAGGCTCGAGTCTTAGATGCCTGAAGGCCATCAATAAAATAATCGAATTCGAAGCTCATTACCGAAGTTTCCCAGGGTCTCTCTCAGATTCACCATGGGTATGCCCCGATGTTACGCAGTGTTATCTGTAGCAGAGGATGGTTGCGATTTTCCCCTCTCTGCAAAAATCTTCCCTGGCTATGTTTACAGAGACATACCTCTAGCCTGGGATATAGATGATCCCAAAATACCGTATAATACATATCTCACTAATCCCCCTCCCCCCCTGGAAATTGCAACAATCGAATATTGACGTTACAGTAAGATACTTTGCCTGTCTCTTCTACCTAACTCATCTCGACCTGAGCCCAAGATACCAAAAGCTCATAAATAAATTTAATCCGAAACAGTTATTACGTAATACGTATTTTTATTAGTCTGTTCGTTTGTACTGTCAAATAATTCTCATTTATAGCCGAAGGAATTTCAACTAACTATTAACTTTAAAACATATTTATACTAATTACTGCCGAAGAGAATATGTAACTGGATCTCTAAAAGCTCCGATAATTACGTAGAATAGTTTTCCATCAGTTATAATATGGACTTCTTTACAAAGTCTTAACGGTTTTCTATCACTCTACTATTCAGATAACAAGCTACAGAGAATTAAGTTATTCTCAAATGGTACTTTTACACTGTCTTTTTTTTTAAGTTGGGAACAAATAAATCCCAGCTAGAAAGGGGTTTCCTCAACTGCTATTTTTAACAGATATTTTAAAATAGAAGTTACTGCTATCACTGCTAAGAAAAAGTAGTCGTTTTAAAGAGTGTGTTAGATGAATGGAAGAAAATTCTACGTGACATCATTCAGTGTGAAACAGTTCCGCCGAATACTCCGAATACTCCTTGCGCTCTTGTTACGGGGTTTGATTCGTGGTTGTTTGCGCGCCAACGATCGTGCTGCCCTCAGCAGCAAGAACTCGCAACTGAGCGGCTGTCCCGCCAGTTGTTATTTCGGAATGGTGGGTTGAGCACCTATTGATTATCGTCATCTATTATTATAGAATGTCTTCACGACTCTTATTATATTGAAGTGCCAAAAGTTTGTAATAGTGCTTCGGTTGGTAATGTATTGTAGAGTAGTTATGTTGTAGTAGTAGTAGTTGAATATTTTTGGAATCGAACTTGGTGGGTTTGTCTTAGCCGTCCGGTATATTGGAATTGAACCCGGTTGCACGTGCTATGAATAGACGCCATTTCGTGTTCGTATTTAATGTTCATGATTTAAGTTCAACATATTTTATATTGTGTTACTCTAAATTACCGAATGAGATAATTCTTGCGTTATTGAAAGAAAGTAGGAAAATCAGCCTTTATAATTTGTTTGTTGTGTGCGATGATTGAAATGTTGAACGACTGTTGTATATTTAAGTATGTTTGGCAGCGGAGCTGTCTGTATTAATTTTGCTATGGAGGTAGCTTTGTTTTTAACTACCAGGCAAATCAAGTATGATTCAGTAATATGCTAAGAAATGTACGAGCCGATAATTCACATAGTGGGTCAATCTCTTGTGGCCGTATTCTTTTTGAACATCTAAATTCCCCTTTGAAATTATTCAGTGTGATTGGTAATAGTAGTTACATGTTTCAAAGATTGCACTCAAAGTTAATTGTGAAGAAAAGTAATTGGATTTTTGGTAAAGATTGTGGCACATGCTTGAACAGCGACAAATTGTAGGCGGCTTCAATGATCAACCTAAATGTCCGAGCACTACATGAGGAAGGCACTAAAATAAATAAATAGTATTGTATGTGTTAAGAGTTAGGTATATTATCGTTATTTACACTTGTTACGAATATTGTGCTTGTTGATCCGACTTCTGGATATTGTGAATAAAAGTGTTGTTAACATTCAATTCGTGAGTATAGTGTTCATGTCTTACAGTCTTCCAAGTAGCAGAATAATAATAATGTTCTACACAGCGCTTTTAACGTGAAGATTCTATT
>JAGDQP010000589.1:95970-153075 GCA_022664845.1 Lepisma saccharinum | reverse complement strand
CTTTGTTCCTGTTACATGCTGTCACCAAGGAACTTGGCTCATCCGTCTCCCATTTCACACCTTTTTAGGGCTAAAGAACTTGGCTCCACTTTTTGCACCTCTGGTGTTTTTGTTCGGATAGTAAATTTACTTTGATTATCGTGCACATAATGTCTTAACCTAAATTCGTACCATTCGTATTAAACATCGTGCTAAGAACTTTCGTTTGCATGGCATATAACGCATTGTACAGTCCAATTAAATCTTCTTACCTCATGTCGACGTGTACTCAAATGACCTGTCCCGTCGCGTAATCAAATTAATATGTCAAATAATAAATAATTCTCTTCAATTGCAGTGATACATCTCTTCGTTGGCAGATATACCGGTAGCTCAGTTGATAGAACGATGGCTTCGCGGTGGGTTCTCGGATCAATCCTAGGGGCCGGTCATCTTAACAGAGGTTTTTTTCCAGGACTTTTCCTCAATCACATCAACATAATGCCGCAATGGTATCTTTCAAATTACACCCTGCCCGACTACCTCCTATTTCGTATCACTTACTCTATCCCGTTCGGAGCAAAAAAGAATCCTAACGAAAAAAAAATCAACTTTCCGATGGCTTTTCACTCCAAGGAAAATGTTATGGTTTATTAAATATATATGATACAAAACTGTCATAATTTTTTTGTACATCGACACATTAAGGTCCATGGTTTCTTTGTACAAAATATGATAGTTTTGTGCAGTGATTCCGCCAGACCCGTCTGTAGGGGGTGTCACCCCCAAATCCTCGAAATCACTCCCCCAACTTTAAAAATTTTTAAGGTAAAAAATCGACAGAAACCTTGCAAAACTGCAATTCCACAATTCCAATTTTGACCCAACCCCAAACTGAAAATTCTGCCGGAATTCCTGGTTTTGTGTCACTTATATATCGAGTTATATAAAAATGATAAGATAAAATGAATTGTATGGGCGGTATATATGAAAAAAACGATTACCGCGATCTTTTTTTATTCATCAATATCACTTGTATCCAGTCCTTAATGTTTTTTTCGCTAAATATGTTTTTCGTCTAGCGTTTTAAATAGCGATTTCTATTTTTTCCTTGTAAACTGTGCCCCTAGGCCCGGGCCTAGTTGTAAATGCGTTCCTGCTTGTATCCCTCTGAACTCCTCATGTCTCATCTCTCTGCCACTTTCAACGGAAATAGCATTCTTTTCATTGGCCAGAAAGTGGATTAGGTGACACTCCAACGGAGTCAGACCTCCACCATCAGGAGAACATGACAAACTCTCATTCTAACTCTCGAAACAATCTTTCTGACATTCTGTAATATTTCAGTTTTTAATGTCTAGTTTCACATTAATCTCAGTGTACAGATATTTATTACGTAATTGTAGCACTGATATGCCATTCTCTCTCTTGTTCCAATCAATGATTAGAGATAATTGCACACCGCTGAACCATGTAGCTCATCCATCCTCGATAATATGATGATTTTTCTGCAAGTTCCCTGCATGCAAGTACGAAACTTGAAAGGATAAGAAAACTTGCTTTAATTTCTGGGATAACGAGTACTTGTATGCAAGTTCAAGTAAAAGTACTGAACTATTCTCCATGTTTAAGCAACACTACTGATACAACGAACAAGTTACAAGTATCTCATATTCATGTAAGACTGTAATGCCATCTTCTATTTTCATTTTTAAATATACAGAAAGACAGTTAAAAATAACTAGTTAAGTTATGTTTTAGTTACTAGATGGTAGATAGCCATGTTCTTTTTGAAATTATGTTATTGCAATACCGAAACCCCACTACTTACAATGACATCAGTTATTTTAATTTACATTTTCCGAATAACTCTCTTAATCGTCTGACGTTTCTTCTCTAAAAACAACAGATAAAGTTATTTTTAGATTCTAATTTACGTAGCTCCTACAATTTTTGTTTCACTACGCCTTTATTCTTTAAAAAAAAATGGACTACTGTTACTCTGTTTTGGCAAGACCGAGAGGGGTCGCGCATGTTTGCTCCTTACCTTAAATGGTTCGTAAATCCTCTTTCTTCTGCTTCTTTTCATATGCAATTTATGTGCATATCATCTTTTTTCTTGTATGTAAGTTAACGAAATAAAAAAAAGGACTAAAAACCTTTGCCTTAAATAGAAGAAAATGAAACAATTTTGGCTGTTGGACGCTTTCCATGAGAAGAGGGAACTCATTTAATGTTGCCACTCCAATGAAACTATGCATATGTTGCCAGAGAACCGCAAGGGGTGATGGTAGTTATATATATATATATATATATATATATATAGAGAGAGAGAGAGAGAGAGAGAGAGAGAGAGAGAGAGAGAAGAGTGGATGAAACGTGGAAAATGGTAATGAGGGACGAAAAGATCGATTGGTCTCTTTCCTTTTCTTTTTTTTTATTCCATTGGTTAGAGAAACACTACACAGTGTGCTTTCAGAGATTGAAATCGTTATTAAAAATAGTTTTTTTCTTTTTTCTACATTTTTTTCGTTCCTTTCAAGAGAGTTTTCATTTGTTTATTTGAGTTCTTTACATTATAGATTAATATAATGAATCACAATTGTTTACTTCATGTTGTTAAATGCTCGAAAATTCACGTAATCTTAGTTTGGAATCTACACTGAATTCCTATTTTGATACTTAGGCTCCTTTTATGCGAACGCCGCATTTTCTAGCGACTTGAGAACCACACGAACGCTGCGTTGTATAAAACAATGGAAGCAAATGACTGTGTTTATGCAAATCTAGCTCGGTTTTCTGTTGCTATGTTCTGAAAAACAGCCGTCGGTGATCTATAGAATGCGAGAAGAGAAACAGTTGATATGTTTATAAACTACCCCTCCTCCAGAGACAACCGAAGGAAGAAAAATGAAGATGGTAGAGTTGCCAGGGGTTCAGGCCAGTTGCTAATATGTTTTCTATATAGCTCACGTGCAAAACGCACTGGCAACACTACCATCTTCATTTTTCTTCCTTCATTTTCTTTCTTCTTTTCTGTGTTTCCCCAGCTACTCAAGAGACGTGTTGTAAGGTGCAAAAGAAAAGTGTTTGCAGCTTGATTTCAAACTTCACGCAACAAGCTATATGCATAAAGGCTGCCTTAAGCTGTGTTGTCACTGGGATATTCTAGAAGCCGCTAGTGCGCGCGGCAACATAATTTAGCCAATAACAACTGACGTACTATCAACTTACTGATAGTACGGTTCTTCCTATTGGGTACCTAAACTATGCCAGTGACAACACAGCGTTTAGAATCTATTCAAACAACTTACATTTGTGCTTATATCTACTACACACTGATCGGGTCCCGTTCTCGGCGAAAGGGAGGGAAGTGGAAAGTAGCAGCCAAAATTATTAATATCGGTGATAACCAAGCATTCTTAAGGGAATTCGGAAAACCTCAAGACAAACAGTAAATTTGTAGTAACTTCTAAATGGTGAAACAAATTTATCGATCTTTTCCACTAGACCACGGGGATATGATATTCAGATGTATCCGTTGTAAGTCAGACAACGCAATAAGGCAAAAAACATTGCGAATATACATAATGCAATTACAATATAAAATGATTGTGAGAATGATAAATCATTCACAGCAAACAGAAGATTTTGTTTCAGAGAAGAGAAAAACAAATCAATTCGTATATCATAAGTCTTGAGAGACATGTATCGATTCTTGCAGAAAAAAAAAACAGCTTTGAAAATCAAAGCTACATCTCTGTGGTTGTAAACCGGTCATGCTGAAAGCTCGTGTATAATTTATTTTCCCAACATGAATGTATTTTAATATTACATGAACTTCATGACACAACACTTATTCTGTTCAGAAGAACCGAGTTGATTTACAATAAGCGGATTACAGTTGAGATAACTGTATGGTTAATCTTTCCTTTAGCGCTTTTTTAACGGAAGAAGAGGGACTCTTTTCTTCATCTTCTTTTTCTTTTTAAAACAGTTAAGTTGCTTATTCTTGATTTATTTTTTCTAGTTCTCTGCAATGTACAATCGGTATCATAAAAATGGACAATGTGAAAATGTTCTAACTCGGTACAGTTCAACAATCTAACAACATCCCTGAAAAATTTAATATACGAAATGCTCACTTCTAATCTGCATGAAAACTTGTATCAGTGTTTCCATTCTATCATTTTTTGAAGTTACAAAGTTTGGCCATCAGCCATTTTCTGTGAATCTGAGTTTACGTACTTGTCTTCTGTCTATTATATAATTTTATATAAATTTAAGTTACAAATTTTTGCCACCAGCCATTTTATATGAACCTCAGTTTACATGATCTTCTTTTGTCTATTATATACTTTTATATATAACCTATGGCGTTTCAAATATATTGCCTTTTTGCCCAACAATGCTTTGAGTTCCAAATAAGGGACCATTCAATTTATTTATGGGTTAGTGCATGTGATAGTCTTGTTAATATGACATTATTTGACAAAAAGTTGTCTCTACTGATTAGCAAAATCTGTGGATATCGTCGAATTCGTTCCTCGTGCCTTAAGCTTTGATTATTTCTTTAAAAAGAATTAGTTCTATGCTGAGGTTGTCTCTCTCTTTAATTTTATTTATAGTGGAGAAAAAACCGAAGCACAGAAATAGAGGCAAAGTGAGGTGAAATGTTCACCCGTACTCTCTCTCCCTCCCTCTCTTTCTCTCCCGCACTCACTCCTCCCCCCTCTCTCTCTCTCTCACTTTCTCTGTCACTTTTATGAATGCAAGAAAAGTTGCTTTCTTTTCTTCATTGAAGCTTTTGTTCTGAAAGGAGTCTCCACACAAAACCCTAAATCCTTCATCACTGCATTTTCCCGTGTACCTGAAAGGCAGGCTTTTGTTCAAACACACTTAATCACCTTGTACACGTTGTGTTACACCATTGACGACCTCATTTGATTAACTTCCGTTAAAGCTGCTGCCATTTCGTACCTTCTTTCCTCTTCTTTGTACCAGTTTTTTTAACACTCATTTCCATCCTTTGTCTCTAATGTTTATTTTTTATATAGTTATTTCAGCAACTAACCAATATTGGCTATCATAGTTTTACTTCTTCTCTCTACTTTTACGACGTTTTTTGGGGTTTTGCTTATTCCGTTTGTAATCGTCAATGTAAAATCCTTTCATCTCCTTTTATTGATTTCTTTCTTTTTCGGTTTTCTACTTTCTGTTTCTTTTTCCTCCTTTAGTTTTATTATCATCTATTTTGTCTTCATTTTCTTTCTCGGTTTGCTTCTTCTTTATCTTCTAAATTTCTGTTTTCAAACTCTCTCCTAATACTCAACTTTATTATTTTCTAAATTTTATTCCTTTTGCTTCTGTTTTTCCTTCTTATTTTGTCGTTTTTTGTTCTTGTTTGATTTTTATTCATCTATTATTCCTTTCTCTTTTTAACTGGCAGTTTTCTTCCTTCCTATTTATGAGCATTTCCTTTTGGATTTTGGTCATATTTTTCTCTCTCCTCCCCTTCTATTTCTTATGTCAGTTTCATGTTTTTCGTCTACTTTCTTTTTCCTATTTTTATTATGGCTTTAACTTCTTCTCTGTGTTCTGCCTTGTTTCTTCTTCTTCATCTTCGTTCCATAATTTTCCTTCTAGTAATTCTTTATCACATTTTTGGTATATTTTAGTAACTAATGGCTTCGACCCGACTCGATCCTTCCTATCAGTTGTTAAGTTTCTAACATCCGCAAATATCAATGCCTTTGTCGCGATTCAAACGCAGCCTCGGGTACGCTGGCTTAATGTCTCATATTACATGGTCACCACTCGTATTCTTGTTTCTTGGGATTCCTTTATAGTAACTTATTACCCCGGTGCCTTTGAGCTTTGCTCCGTTCATCCTCGCTAAGATTTACTTAGGAGATATTCCGCAGTCCCATTAGGTTAGTTTTTATATGGAACTTCTGAGATAGGCTCTTACCTCAGACGATTGGTCAGAGCAAGTCACAATCTCCCAAACAGTGTCGTCAATAAATATGATTACACTTTTATCACTTTGCAAGTATAAATCACAAGTTTATAAATTTACCTATCCTGTACAGTATACAGGTGGGCCGAATTTTTTCAGATATTGGGGTTCGAGTTGTAATCAAAAGTTCTGCATTGGTACTAAATAAAGCCATCCTAAATTTGGCCCTCCTAAAACAAAATTTAACCGGGCCTCTGGACCCCTGCAGGGCCCAATTGTTTTTTTGCAAAAGAAGTAATAAAAATATGATACCAATTTCCACATTTTGGTGTTCGAGTTGTTATGAAAAGTTGTACATTGGTGCGAATTGAAGCCATGTCAAATATGGCCAGTTTTGGCCTTCAAACGTTTTTGGCCGTTTTCAAACTAAAATTTTCTCGGGCTCCGGGGCCCGGTTAGATATTCTTTGATACTGTTGTGTATCGGCGAACAAACATAACATAACATTCTACAACTTTTGCATGCTACTCAAACTCAAATTTTGAAAAGAAAATCGGCCGTCCCTCCCCCTCACCCCGAAAAAAATAGTTAGAAAGTTGAGTTGGAGTACCGTGCAAAAGTTATACAATCTTATGTTATGTTTGGTCGCCCGAAACACAGCCGGATCAAAAAATATTTACCCTGGCCCCGGGGCCCCGAGAAAATGTTAATTTTGAAACGGGCCTTTTTTTTTAGAAATTTGAGTTTGAGTAGTGTATAGAAGTTGTATAATGTTATGTTTGCTCGCCGAAATACCGCCAGATCAAAAAATATCTAACTGAGTCCCGGAACCCGCGAAAATTTTAGTTTGGAAATGGCCAAAAACGTTTGACAGCCAAAACCGGCCATTTTTGACACGGCTTCATTTCGCACCAATGCACAACTTTTCATAACAACTCGAACACTAAAATGTGGAAACTGGTATCATAATTTTATAACTTGTTTTGCAAAAAGCAATTGGGCACTGCAGGGGTCCAGGGGCCCGGTTAACTATTGTTTTAGGACGGCCATATTTGGCATGGCTTTATTCGGTATCAATGCCCAACTTTTGATGACAACTCGAGCCCCAATATCTGAAAATAAAAATCGGCCTACCCTACTTTACAGTCGCCCATTGAGGCATTCCAGGATTTTTCCTCAGTCGCACCAAGTAAATACTGGGATGGTACCTATAAACTAGACCATGGCCAACGTATGAAAGAAACAATACTACCAGAGGGATTCTAAACTTACCCTACCTTGATGGAAGAAAATTATTTTTATTTTGAATTTTCTGCTTCTTGAATCAGAGGAAATCAAACGATTTCTATGTAAGAGTAAATCCTCTCAGAAAAGTATGCCTTCATGTATAAAAGATAACAGTTATTATTTATTATCCTTTCGTAATGTATAAAGGCAAATAGTTAGAATGAAACGACATTGTGTTATATTTGTTGATAATGCAGCGAAATATAAATAAAAGATTATATTTTATTTAATGTATAGAAAAATACTTCTCTTGGAATTGTTTTACAGGGGCTGCAGAGTTACTCGTAAATATAATATCAAATATTCAAATCATACTCTATCTTCTAAATAGAATGCGAATGGCTCTGATTTCACAACTTGCAACGTTTATATTTCAGTGTTGATTCTGTAGCTTTAATGTCGGTTGCTAGTCAACGACTGTTGAGTATATACTCCGCACCCCGTACTAGCATTTTCTTCAGCATGGTTCTGCTTGAATGCAAATTTATGATCCGAAGGCCCCCAAGGCAAGGTAAATCGATGTTCGTTTGCCATTGTCTTTCACCGGATGAAGAGCCGTAAGGAGGGATCCTTCAGTTTGAAGGTGGCTACGAACCACTTGTGTTTCCACCGGGTATCAAACCTGGAACCGCTTGATTACAAAGCAGAGAGCGTTACAACTCACCCACGTGGGATTCTATAAAAAAAACTCAAAGAAAATCAGCACTATTAACCTTGTATGTAAAACGGATGAGTGTTGTGTATTCTGGAAGATAAATTAAGAAAATATAATATTTAGGGAAGATATGAATATTATGTCTCTATTATAATATACTGAACAAAATAATTTTATTAATGAAATCGCGTCTGTTATGAAAATATTATTCCAAAAGAAACATCCTTTTCTGATAAGAAAATAATCCTAACGTATATTGCTTACTATTTTAGAAAAATGTACAAAGAACTTATTTAATTCAACCAAGATTTATATATATATTTTTAAATTAGAAGTTTCATAATAGAAGAATCATTAATATTTAATTTTAAACATACACCTATTCACCTTCTTTCTTTGATTTTGTTTCTATATTTTTCAATTGCGTTTCAATATTTTTTTAGATGGATCGTAAAGATTAGTTTCAGATGAATCACCTTTAGAAATATATTTTTTTTTCAATACAATATTTCTTTATTTTTGTCGTTGTCTTCTTTTAGGTACCAACAACGTTGAATGAAAATAGAAGTATTGAATCATTCATGTACCCTTTTCGCTGACGAAAGAGGTTAATGTAGTTTTCATGTTAGTCAGTTAAACACAATTGATCAAATATTTAAACTCAGAGGAGAAAGGTTTTGAGAATTCGGTCAAGCTTAAAAAAAATGTTGATATCAAAAGAAAGTTACACTTTCGAAGACCCAAAACGATTTAGTGTCGCTGTCCAGAAATTCTTTGTATGAAATGGTCAAATCGTAAGAAACTAAACGTAAGCTCTTTAATATTGTTTGTATTACTAGAATAGTGGTTTTTATTATCATCAAAACTGAAACAAATTTTGAAACACACTTATTTTTTGTCCAGTTGTATTTTTGCCGTAAAGAGGGCGCAGCGAAAACACAATTCGTAACTTTTGAGTTCCACTACAAAGAATTACTTAATGAGATAAAACTTACACAAGGTGTTCCGGAAATCATTATCCATTTCAATAAATGAAGGCGGTAATTGATAAATAGCATTTGTTGTGCGACTGCACAGATATATCCATACTCGCAAGTCAGAAAATGAACGCAAGGAAATTTATTAGAAACTAACTTTAACACCAAATAGCGTTTGATTCTTTTGACTAAAGGCGCTGGTTAAAGTCTTTGCGTACTCTCATTGGTCAACATCAGATCTTGGTCTCAACTTAGCGCTGACTAGAAGTTTAACGGTTAATTATAGAACTGAAAATTCACTCAAGTAAACGTGTTAGAATTAATACTATGGAATGGATCTGGACGTAAGTGACCTTCTGGAGCTACGTAATTGCATGAACGTAGCCTTCCGCACAGCTGACATATTGCAATCTGTTTTGTACCACTAAACATGGAGTTTGTGTTGAGATATGGAAGCGTGTCATATGGGGTTACTTTAGACATTATAGTGCAGTAGATATGACATGTGAATCTCTCAATGAATTATGTTCCTCAATAACGGCCTTCATTGCTTGAAATGAATGGTGACACTTGGCAATATTATGTATAGAAACCTTCTAAAGATACTGCAAGATTGTTCTGTATGACGCTGATCTGTAACGCAGGTATAAAACTGCCATAAAAGTTAATGCATTGGGTCCTTATCGAGACTTTAGAGGATCCAAATCAAAATATCATATGTTTGAACTGGTCCAAGTCTATTGCAAATTGTGCGTTCCGTGGGTTTTGATCACCTGCTTTATTGAATTTCGTGTTTCTCATGTTATTTTCACCTTTGGTTTGTTCTCAGGATAGCTTAATAAATCAAATTTAGATTGTTTTAAATATAAATAGGTTGTTAGTTCGGCGGTGTTTACCTTAAACTGGATTTCTTTTAAATTCGGATGAACACATAATTTTTATATTCAAACCAACTGGATAAGACTAGCAAAGGAGAAATATCAAAATGTACTCGTCATTGATGTCGAGTATAATTCATTGTTGGTTTTACACTTTTCTTTAGACATTCTTTTGTTACAAAGGTTAGTGACATATTTACTTTGCTCTGTCGTACATTTCGCAATATTCTATTCCACTATTCGTTTTCGAAATGCAGCTTTCTATGCATTCTAGCTAAGTGATGTTATCTAATATATTTTATTAGTTCTCGAGTACAGAACCAAAAGCTTGTTCTTTAAACGGATTTGTAGATGAAAAATGTGTGTGTTTTAAGCGAATCGGTGCAAATTATGAAGGTATTTCGAATTACCTTGGCGCCTAATATTTCTCTGTCTGAACTGTCGGCGTACATGTGCATTTCTCCATATAAGAAATTTAAAAATGATCGCAGGCACATTATCACCGGAATTACTCTATTCTGATTGGTCTCGTTCACATGTTGGATGCCTAATAATTTTGTCAAAATTTTACATGGACCGGTTTTTATTACGAAATTTGGGACGAAACAGATATATAAGCTGGAAGAAATACTAAATTAATGTAGAGAGCAGTCAATAGAGTTCGTCCCAGGTTCAATTATCGTTGCCGGTCAACCTTACTGGCATTTTTGCTTGTTCCCACCAGGGAAAGGCTAGAATAGTACCTTCAATATGACCAGGGTCGATTTTTCCCAGTTTCACCAGGTGAATAACAGAATGAAACTTAAACATACATCTTACCCTGGAAGATACCTTTACTCTTGCACGAATAAGAGCATTTACCAACATAATTAAAGTCCAGAAATCGAAAGTTCTTTATTTGTAGCAATTCGTATTCCGTTCTTTCTTAATTCCTGCTATTACTAAACAATTTATCATAACCTTTCTCCAGAACTACTTAAATTATAGCAAATCGAAACCAATATTATCCCCTTACACCTATGCAACCAACATTGATCTGGTGTGAGAGAGATTGCATAAAAGCAGTCATTTTTCATCGATTTTATATTATTCTTTGAGCCAAAGATACAAAAGAAAAATCGACCATCTCTGTTCAAAAATAAATTTGTTCTTTGACAGAAACGATACACTACGTAGAGCAATGAATTGTAATTTGTATTATAAAGGAACATTTTTTATCTACACAAAAGTCCATCCTTGTGCTGAATTGAACCGATCCTTGTACTGTATAGCACCATTTGTATTTGATGAGCTAGCCAGTTAAGATTCCAAACAGTAACTTTCTAAAGGAGGGGATTGACTTTCAGTGTTTACGAATAACATTACAGTAATTGCCTCGTCTGCACTAGAGAGCTCTGTTTGAATGGTCTGACTGGCAACCAGTACTGGTAGCGATTTGTAGGACAATGTTGACAAATTTTGTACATAACCGTATTTGTAGTTTATGTAAATAGACAAGAAAACAAGCACCGTTTTAAAATTTGCATGCTTTTTCTATATTCACTAATATCTACCAAAATTACACTGTATAGCAAATTTTGTATTAAAAGATTGCATTTTAAAAATTTTTACTTCGCACGAAATCAAATGCTAGCTCACTGCAAATACACACACAGCATGAACATTTGCACTTTGATTAAAATTATGAAGTTAACATTTTTTTAATCAAAATTGTACACGCTTATGCTAGAATTGGAATGGAACCTCTTTTTTTTTTAAGAATTTTGTACCTTCTGGGATTGTATTTTAGTTACATTCTAAATTTTCATTGAAGATGCAGCAATGGTTAAATTTATATTTTATAGGGTGTCGCTGGTGTCGTTCAAATAATTTAATTCCATTTAAGACTTAAAATAGCTTTCTAATTAAGATACCTTCAAACAAATTTAATTTATACTTATTTACTATTATTTTACAAGTTTCTTGTTTACTGACATTCCTGATTTGAGAGAATTATCAAATCTTAAATTATTTCACATGAATGAAAGTCGTTGACAACTGATCACAAGATACCCCAGCTAACGAAATAAGGAAGCTAACTTAATAAAAGCAATGAAGGGATATCGCGTTTATTTCGAATGCCAACATTTTACATGTCTTACAGTTGGTAGTAGACCTGTAGAAATATTGACAACATCTTCACAGGATGTCAGACATGTTCACAGATAATTCCTCAACCACAGAATACATTGTCGCAGGCTATCACTGTAACATATAAAAATATATATGTGCATATTGCATTGATGTCCTATAGATGTCAATATACAATATTCTAATATAATATTTAATATAATAATATAGTCGAAATCTACAGCGATTTATAATCTTTGGGTTATGCAAAACAAGTACGATGCTTAATCTTCAGATCATTGTTACAACTATGACAATGTTGCCAGTATTTTTTCTTTCAAAGAGCAATAAGTCCTACAGTTTAATTGATATGCTGCGAATTACAATAATTGATCTATATAGGTGATATTGACAAAATTGAATATTGGCTGCTCTATTGAATATCATCAGTCAGATATAGTTTTCAAATTAAAAATATTTTTCGATCTATCAATATATATATATATAATTCACAGTCATATTCAATCCACTACTGGATGAGTCCTCTCCTGGAGGGAGGAGTTGGTCTAGTGCTCCCACGCTGACCAGACGTGTTGGGAGAGGAGAGTCGAAGCTCTCAACTGTGATCGCCACTGTTTTTTTATTCACAGCAGCTTCTCAATTGCATCGCGATGCTAGGTGGTCACCATTCAAGACCCTCTCGCTTTGAAAAAAAAATCCCTTGGCAGAGCCGGGAATCGAACCCGGAACCTCACGATCAGCAATGGTAACTAGTAGACCAGCAGGGTGGTCATCAATATATAATCGAACTTCTGTTAGTTCAAATGATAAATGGAACAATGTCTGTTAATTTTCTTATGAAAATGGTAAGCTAGGAGTTTCCATCAAACCATTGGCGACACCCTATCTGTATAGACTTTTTTTCACAGAAACAATATGGGGTACAAATTAATAAAACAAATGCATGAAAAAGTTATAAACTGAAAAAAAATCAAATATGCTTATTTTCATTAAAAGCATGATGAATATATAACAAACAATAAAAACTGATTTAGAATTTTGATTGAATCCAATATGACAAAAAAAAATTGACAAGGCATGACACTCGAAAACATTCAAATTTCTTAATCTATTTTCCTCTTGTCTTACTTATTTATATACTACAAGTTAATATTGTATAATATTCACTACTTTTTTTTCATCCTTGTACATATCGACAAAAAAGTATTTGTTTCACGAAAAAACCATTAAAAAAAAGGCTGAATGTTGTATGACCACTATAGTAGTATCGCTAACTGGTGACATTTTATTCAATCAAGTTTGTATGTAAATTGTTTTTGTGTGTAATATTTTTTATATATATATATATATATTTCTCTTATCTTAAAATCGTCTTAAATTTAAATGTTATGTACTATTATGCAAACTGTATGTTATTCAATTTTTATCTGAATTTGTTCAAACAAAAAAAAAAGGAGCAAACTTGATTCTATTACATCACCAGTTAGAAAGCAAACTGTACATATGATATAGTATAGATGTATTTTCTTTTGTTTTCTCTTCATCTTTCTCTTCCTCTGTACCTTCTTCTTATCTAACTTGCCTTGCTTTATCCATTTTATTACTATTATTATTGAAAGTTGTCAACAGTTATATTTAAAAGAAAGAAACTGGTTACTAATGTAGTAGAAACAAGTCGTTTGTTTGTTTCTTATAGCATAAAATGATACAAAAGAGCAGAAATTGTATATTTATATTTTGTAGAACCAGAGACTCTCCGGGGCCCATCGTGGACCCCCCTTGCGCTTCGCCAATTCACGTCTCGCTGCTATGGAGGTAAGTTTCTTCAATAACCTCTTCCCTTTTTCCATTTTTTTTTAATTTAAAAAAAATATATATTGAGATATTTTTTTAGAGAAAAAAAAAGAAACAATGAAGACTCAAGTTCTGATCCAAAACGTAATACTGTTCTTTTTTTTTTTTCATTTACAAAATTGTTAAATATTAATATGTAATTCCTGTATATTTTGAAAATTACGTAAATATTACAAGGAATTGATTTTCATCTAATTTTGCTTAAGGATCATAAATATTCATTATAAGCTTAAGCGGAGTATTTTATACTCTTCGGTAGTTTCTTTACATAATATTTCTAAAACTTTGAGAGCAAACGGTCTACGCCTTATGGAAATGTTACACTAGGAAGCACTCAAAAGAGAACTACATGTGGGTCATTCCATGCCAATTTATCCAAGGTATGTAACTCACACTCTCAGATTTAGCTGAAATTTGGTGGCAGGCATCTGTTAGTCATATAATGGAAAAAATCTAAATTATTTTTGCAATATGTTAAGTAGTTTAGAAATAACATTGATTTGAAAAAGTGTATAATGTTTGCTCGATTCACCTGAATGTACTATGATGCAGAAACATCTCCACATCACCAGAACGAAGAAAAGATAAGACCTCTAAACTAGCATGAGGCATTCACATATACTTTTATGGAAGGGTATCGCTTGTATTACATGCAGTAAAACATGTTGAAGTTAGGTTCTTTGTTTCACATTTTTTCCGTATATAGGTAACTTCAAAAAGGCAAAATTGAAAGATGGAAATATATTAACATGATACAGATATTTTCAGAAACAGAATGAGAAGTACAACAAACACAGAAAAATGGAGAGGTGTTTTGGGTCTTTTAAAAATAATGAGCATTTGTATACGTACCCAACAAGTGTATAAAGTCTTCATGTTAGATATAAGATTCCATGATAGAGGGCAATTCAAAAGTACCAATACAGCCTGGTAGCTCGCAAACCGACAAGAAAATGAAACATAAGGCTACAAATGTGGATGGTGGATTACATTTTGGATAACATGATCACTGTTGCCGCCATCTTTAAATCCGCCATATTGAATGGAGGTCAAATTTTACAAATGGCCAGTGGGTCGCGTGACTTATCGAACAACACGAGAATGTTTCCAGTCCAAGTGTCACGTTTGACCTACCTGTTACGATGTTGGAGTTAACGACACGAAAAAATCGCTGTTGGATAAATGAACATAATATGCACTGCAAACTATCAGTGAAGATAACTCCGACAGGTTGGTCAAATCCAACACCTGGAATGACTTTCTAGGAACATGCTCATGTTGCTTGATATCTGATATGACCCAGTTGCCATTTCAAAACGATGATCTCTATCCAATATGGTGGATTTCAAGATGGAGGCAACGTTGATCATGTACTCCAGAATGCAGCCCCTACTCATGTGTGTACCACTAAGCTTAATTTTCTTGTCGATTTGTGAGCTACCAGGCTGTATTGGGACTTTTGAATTGCCCTCTATCATGGAACCTTATGGCTAACATGTAGACTTTATACACTTGTTGGGTACGTATGCAAATGCTCATTATTTTTAAAAGATCCAAAACACCTCTCCATTTTTCTGTGTTTGTCGTACTTTTTCATCCTCTTTCTAAAAACATATGTGTCATGTTAGTGACACCTTTCCTTCTTTCGCTTTTGCCTTTTTGAAGTTACCTATATACGGAAAGAATGTGAAGCAAAGAACGTAACTTCAACATATTTTACTGCATGTAATACAAGCGATACCCTTCCATAAAAGTATATGTGAATGTCTCATGCTAGTTTAGAGGTCTTACCTTTTTCCGTTCTGGTGCTGTGGAGATGTTTCTGCATCATAGTACATCCAGGTGCATCGAGCAAACAGTATACACTTTTCATACACTTTTTCAAATCAATGTTATTTCTAAACTACTTAACATTTTGCAATAATAATTGAAACTTTTCCATTATATGAGTAGCAGAAGCCACACACCATATTTAAGCTAAACCTGAGACTGTGAATTACATTTTCCTCGTAAACTGGATGATTTGACATGCAATGTCCCATACAGTAAATGATAAATATTTGTTAATGGGTGTAAAGAAGAAATATAATTTTGAATTACAATTTAAAAAAGAACATTTCATCCCCACAAAATTATTAAATTCTATTACTTTTTAAAGATATTTTCACAAATCTTTTAACAATAAAATTGTTTATTTGATTATCTTACAAGAAAACGTACTGATCGAGCAGATAAAAATCGTCGTGGTTACGATGTCAAAGTATCTACGCCTGAGGATTGTTCATTCCGCACAGACAGAATCTGACTTTCATATCACCGATATCTTCCAAGGCTATTGCGCTCGAGTGGTCAGAATTTGCATGCGCGTCGATATATGCGCATGCAAATGTTGGCCACTCGTGTTCAATCGCCTTGGAAGATATCGCTGATATGAAAGTCAGATTCTGTCTGTAGAGAGTGAACAAAAAGTGTGGAAATACTGTTTGTGGTTTTAAAATTGCTTGCAGAAAGAAAAAGTAAATACTCAGTAGTGGGTACTCTTGGAGTGTATGTTCAACATGACCGCCATTTTAAATCTCAGTTGATTTTGTTAAATGAGAGGGGGTATCGTGTAATATGTGATTCTGGGCTAGCATTTTATCGCAAATACATTTCTGAAGTCAGTTTTGCCGTAAACATATTATAGTGAGAAATAATAAATTGTGGTATTAGTATGAGGTCATTTATCCAATAGCCTGAAAGCACTCATTTCATTTGAAATAACGAATGAAATCAAAATCATTTGAATGAGAATTATTCCTGTCCATAGTACCCTATGAATATGGTTGATTATCATCACGGTCGCCCTCGTGAAATGGTCCATGTTGAATCTCGTAGAACTTGTAGAAAATGAAATGGGGTTATGTGATATATAAATTTTGCTCAGAAATGTTACCATAAAATCATTGTTGCAGTTAATGTAGACGTAACTTGTTGTTTCTCGGGAGCTATGGCCTCTGTAGACGTATATAGCGCGGAAGGGATTTTTACCATCTGTAGAACTTGTGCAGTATGTTCAGGTACAAAAATTAAGTTATCTTAAAACTAGCTTCACCAACGTTTGCCTATCAACAAGCTTCCACTCTGACACAATGGACAAGCCCCTATAACAGACAGCTCCTTCCACGCAGTACCCATGAATACGTATTTGTTTTCTATTTGTCTTAAGCGCTTTAAAACGAAAAGCGTGTTTGTAGACGTTGTCGTTCTCTCTGTATGAACTGTATAAGTATTTAGTTATCTGTGCTATTTAAAACCAAACTGTTAATCTCCATCAAATTTTGCAAGGGTTCTTCACCTATGGAAATACCTTAAGATATGCCTTCAGCCGATTCACATGGCGTAGTTCATGGACGAATCATGAGGTACACGGTGAATCCTCAAATCCATACAATCAGACGCATCTACACCATAGTTTGCGTCAGCCCCTGTCTTCTCCTTTTATATTTCCTTTCAATATATGTGCATGGATGGGTCTACCGAAACAACGTTTTGATTATGTCATTTCGGTTCAAATTGATATTTCACATTGCCTTCATTCTATTTAAATATTTCGAGTAAGGTATCAATCAGATGGCCGATTTCAAGATAGCTGTCATAACGCTAATACCCCTCGTAGGTAGCGCCCTATATCCATTACCAATTTGTATGTATTCGGTTTTCATTTCTTAAGCTGTTTTGAAAATAAGAGTTGCTTAAACAAAATTCAATCCATTAATCTATTCGAATGTCACATTCAAATAACTCTCACTGGAATCGATTTATGGCAAGCTGGACTTCAGATACATATTTCCACTTAAATTCCAGCCCAGAATGACATATTACACGACCGTCTTCCACTTTAATGAAATCAACCAAGATTCAATACGGTAAACTTCAGTAATCATCCATATCGATAGAACACTATACCGTGGAATAATTTCTATGTATTTGGTTTTCAGTTCTTCCGTTATTGCAAAAAGAAATGGTTTTTTCAGTCTATTCAATCAATCACTCCATAGTAATGTCACATTCCCTCATCTCTCATAATAATATATTTATGTCGAAGCTGACTGCAGAAACGTGTATCCAGTAAAATTGTAGTCCAGAATGACATATTATGCGACCCTTTCCCATTTAATAAAATCAACCGAGATTCAAGATGGCAGTGATGATAAACATAGCCCTTAATAGGTATCTTCTTCTAAGCAGTACCGATTACTGTGTATTTGGCTTTGATTTCTGTAAACGATTTTAAAATATAATGGATTTTCCACACTTTTTATTCACTATCCATAGACAGAATCTCTGAATTTTATATCATAGATATTTCCGAACGCAATAGCGCTCGAGTGGGCAAAAGTTGCATTCTAACCATGACGAAAGAAACAAACTTATAATTTTTATCTGCCTCATCAAATCCAATAATTTGTTTAAATAAATTAAGTGACACATTCATTACTGGACTTTTATATTAAACTTTAGTCAATTTGAGCTTCTGTTATGTTTTTAATCACCATTTACCATGTTGTTCCACCGTTGAACGACTGATGCAGTCTTTGCACGTTTGTGATTTTTTTTTATGACAAGAACTCCAAACTTATCAATTATATAACCAAACTATTCACGAAATTAGTTCAACGAACTCGAATTGTTTTCCAACATTCAAATACCAACTACAATATAAATAATTCAGGATGATAAATAAATAATGAAGAATTTTACAAATTTATGTTAATAGAAACACAGACTACGACATTTTAACGAACACATAGTACGTCTATCAGCAGATTGAAAGGTGAGTTTGTAACACGTCAGTTCGATAAAACTACAACAGATATTAACAAACCTTTTTTTTTTACCACAAATTTATTAAAGGGAAGAATATTCTTCAAGCGAAATTTTAACAGTGTTTCACAATAAAACAAAAAGTGTGTTATTATTTGGAAAACCTTGTATCCTCGTGTAATATCAGTTACTCGAATACCAATAGTTACTAAACGTTTCTTTACTAATATAAATAAGTTATTAGGAATTGATTTTAATATTTCTTAAAGAATTAAAATATTTCAAATTTGACAGACAATATGAAAGTAAAAAAAAAATTATTAATGATACGAAACATGGTTACTAATGTAATTAACAATGTTATTTAATGGCATGTTTATGTTGATACAAATATAAACTATGTTCAATTACTGATTCCAAGATGGCTTTCTAAAATAAAAGAAGAATAAATAAATGTATGCTTACAGCTTATAGATACTATTGAATGGTACACGAGAAGAAACAACATAGTCCTTTTTATAGAATTCTCAGGAAATGAAATTCAAAGTTCATAGAGTCATACGGAGTAAATACGGGGGTAAATTTGAAGTTACTTTTATTCTAAAAAGATTCTTCAGAATGATATAATGGAGTTGTACAATTATGATCAACAAACTCGGTCGTCGTCCACAATTTCATCCCATCAGCATCATCGTCAATAATATAACTTGTAAGTGGACTCAGTTGGTTTTTCACTTGCAAGAATAATTTGTATTGTAATAAGCATCATTAAAGTGAATACGACGAGAAATATTTGTATGATTCTGTTCAATCCATTGTATGATAAATAATATGTTGGAGTCAAAATAGCCATTTTCTGTTACATCTTGTGGAAAAACTATAAAAATTATATTTTTTTTAAGTTCCCTCAAACATTGATGTTACCATAATCACCGTCTTGCTCTCGTTGGATAATAGAACAAGATTGTGCTTCAAATAAAATAGTCGCTTTCTGTAAAATCAATTTGTTTTAATCATACAAAAACTGCTCTCACTGTCATTATGGTCGTGTTCTCTTTGGTCATCATTTTGCGCAGCTGAAGTTGACAGTTGACCCACAATCTAGATTCACCGAATGTCTTCTTATAATTATTTTCATAGTTAGGGATTTCACCAGGATTTTCAGTTTGGGGGAGTTGTAAGGTGTAAGTGGATTTTTGCACGGTTTCTATCGATTTTTGACGGCAAAAATTTTGAAAGTTGCGGGGTGTTCTGGAGGTGACACCCACATAGAAGGGTCTGGCGGAAGCACTGTTGATAGTGATGACTGGTGAACGGTGTGGTCCATTAAATGTTTCCTTTTGTATTATCAGTTGAGGAATTTCTTGGTAGATTTTGACTTGCCGGATAGGTCTCCGTGCTGTTGGGAGCTTTGAACAGGATATAAAATGATCAAACCCTCTTGAAATTAATTTTGAGCAAATATACCTTCAGTATGTCCCATATCAGTAAATGTTTTTAATAAAATGTTTCTTAATCAACGCACATGCTTCCGAATTTTTTTTTTTTTCAGTCACAGCCCTCCTTAGTTTCTCAGGTGCTGTTCCGTAGTTTCTTTCCAATATCCTTCAGCTTCCCAATCGTTCCTCGCTTTTCTGTAGACGTCAGTGAAATTGGTCGTAACGTTTCATCACTCTTTGAGCTCGAAACTGATACCACATTGTCTGACTCACTCATTATTTATAATTTAGTCATATCTGACAAATGCCGGGATGGTACCTTCAACTTACGCCCTCGCCGACTCCTTTCCCCTACTTTGTCACTGCCTAGGCGAAAGATGGCTGTAAACCAAAATATGTTCAATTCATTATTTACAAGGTTCATCTATAATTCAAGTGGTTACAAATGCGTCAAATCAAATAGCACATTGAATGACGTTAGCCCCCAGCTACATCCGCTTAAGGCTGAATCGCAGTGGATATTCCCGCCTTTTTCGTTTCACGTCAATTATTCAGAATTCATTGCAGATAAACAAAATTTTACTTTCATACGCCAAAGTTCGTTCCGTCCTTCAATAACGGGCACAATTAGTTTTAAATAAATGCTACTACTAACCTCAGGATTGTGTGCAGACAGTATTGGAACATTTTTCTGTCCTCAAAGTGTCTGCACCCTATCCTGAGTTTACTATTAATATTTTATTAGAATTATTGTACTTGTTATTGAAAGACGAAACGAACTTTGGTCTGTGAAAGTTAAATTTTGTTTATCTGTAATGAATTCTGAATAATTGACGTTAAACGAAAAATGCGGGAAAATCCACTGCAATTCAGCCTTAACCAATCAGAAAAGAGAAAGAGCGACAAAGGTTTACTATCGAACGCATGTACTCAGTCGCGTTCCATTGGACTACGTTGCTTCTTATGTGGTTTGGAAGGACTTTCTTTGTTCTTTCCCTGCACACAGTTTCGTTTAATCTTCTTAGCATTCGTTTCTTCCTTTTCGAGATTTCTCCTATTCGTACGGTACACTGCATAACACACAGTGGTGCCAGTATATCATTTTTGCAATTTTTTGATTATTTTTTTTTTCGTGTACCCTTCAATTTAGAAACAATTTAAATAACCAATATGTATAAGACTGTTTAACATTTCTTTTCAAATCCAGAATAAAGGTTATGGAAAACAATTGAAACCGTCTTTCCGGACATTACTTGACAAAATTTGTCAATCGTACCGAAATCATATATTTTAAACAAACACAGGTATATCTTTTAATTGGCTCATCATCTTTAAAATAACTAATCAAAAAGTAAAAATTATTTTTCTTTACAAATGGTTACGTGGAAGTGTATACTAGTAAATTCGAACTTTTTTTCCTACCTAAGACACTATCAATTAAAAAATAATCAGGGGAAAGTGATTACAAAAAAGTAAATAAAATACGTCTGTTCTTTCATTTTATACAAAAGTTGTTTTGAACAATGCACAGAAAAATTGGATGCTGCATTTATGAGCAATTGAAACAGGATTTTCTGATTGCCAGTCGGGATTAGAAAACTCGGCCAGTAAAGGCTGATTCACACATACGGTGCCGTGCCCACGCCGTTCACCTGCAATGCTCCGTCCGTGCCATTGCCGCGATCATTCACACACAGGGTGCCGTTCCCATGCCGTGCTGCGACTGCTTTCTGTACCAGTTCCAAGGATGGGTTGCAAGGAGGAAGATGATGTTATTGCGACCCGGATGGTTTCTTTTCAAGACGGCACTGTTGGGGCACGGCAGCGGCACGGCATGAGCACTGCACCGTATGTGTGAATTAGCCTTAACTAGCAGATTCGGGTTCAATCCTCGGTCTCTGCAGCGTCCACTTTTGTGTGTGTGCAACGTCCATCTGATCAGTGTTCACCCTACAGCATTATATTAAAGTTATAGAAGCATCTATGTTTAGTGTAAAAGTAGGAAGTATCAAAGAATAGATAGACATTCTTATGAATACATTTTACATATATACAATGCATGATCAACTATATGTGTTCTTACTCCATTGTTTGGAGAAATTAGTAGTAAAAATTCTGACAAGTAAAGTACCCGAAGTGAGGACTCGAGTTGCTCATCAAGTGATACCTTAAATTGAAGCTAGTGACGAGTATAGTACACCTGTGAAATCCTAGCGGCAGAGCTCCAGAAATATAAAGGTTATGGCGGGTCAAAGTTCAAATAGAAAGCGAATTGTATTGAAACAAGTCACAACGAAAGGCAGAACAAAAGTCAGAAGCACATGGTTTGAATTGAAATGCGATTCATTTGAAGGAAAGAAGCACGTACAAAGTACTACACATTGATACAATCAGTATGTAAGTCGTCAATGAAGGCGTGTGATAAGCAGATACTTTGCTCACAATGAGCACAATTGACAAAAGAGATGTTCTCACATGAGGTCTTGTAACACTCGTCACGTATATTAGAATCAAAACAATAATCCAATGGAGAAATCAAGGGTTCATCAAAGTAGCCGCTTTTGTAAAACAAAAACCTGATCATGTTGCGAAATCGTGAGGCGCTGAATTGGAAGAGAGTGAAGGACTGCACTCGTAAAATGTTATCCCGATGCCAAAGATTAATTTCCGAGGAAGCGATAACTGTGTCAGTAATGAACCTGATAAATGATTTATATGGACGGAAGAAGTAAACATCAAGTGGTTGGATGAAACCAGTGCAACCACCAGGAATTAAACGTTTGAACAGTGTTATATGATTAGATCATAATTCATCTGATACGTTATCATCCTTATTTGCACTCCATGAATCCAGCAAAAGCAAGACTTTATCACGATCGGCAGGCAGGCTATTCCAGAATACAGAATAAAACTCTTTTAAATCACTTTTGTTCATGTTTCCGGTCTTTCCTGGATGGGACACTATGTTATCGGGATCTTTTTGCTTATTTCCTGGAAATTGACCACTGGATTCGGATACAAGAACGTACATCGGACGCAATATTTCACCATCCATGGAAATAACCGGCATGATCATATATGAATGAGTAGTAGCACTGACGGATCCAAATGCACCTCTTACAACCACCGTACCTTTAGTCCTATGAGTCCTGTATGCATGGAGTTCCTTGTCAAATCGACTTTGATCAGCATTTAATACTTGACGAGGATTCAGGTCTTCTAGTAACATAAGTTCTTTCATGGACGTAATAAATGTCGTAGATTAGTGATTTAATTCAGCCTCTTTTGATTTCCACGTCTTGCTAACCCTATGCGTGATATTAAAATTAGACAGCCAGTGACGAGATGCCTTGAATTGTAGAGTATTATCCGGATCTAGCTCTTTACTTATCTGAAGAGCCCAAAAGCGAAGAGTCCTGTCGTGTATAATTGCACATCTCTCGACCATTTCTTTGAATTTATCGTGAACTGCTGCATTAAATTTCTTATAACTGGGTTTTTGCCTTTTTTCTCATATTCAAAGAGGATGTTTTTCGATTGAATTAATCTATACTGTGACTTGACGCATGAAACTTTCCTTCGTTTCTTTTCCGGGTTCTCATTGTGTGTCCAAAACATGTAAGCTGCTTCTTTATAATCATCGTCCAAGATGTGTTTTTGTTTTTTTGGCGAAGGCTGATATTCTTCACCTGAAGAAGCTACAGGTGTCGGAGACTCTTGATGTGTTTGAGAACCTTGCGATGTACTTGTCATTTCCTCATCAAAGACGTCATCACCGTAGTCTCCATCATCGCTTTCATCACTGTCGCCAGCAGATCCAAGAGTTCTAACTTCTTCTATGATTTCCATCTTGTCCTCAAGTATCTCCACTATTTGTTTGTACAATGAATCTTCATACCTATTCATTCTCCTATTAACAAATCCATATTTCTCATACAGAGCATGAACGATAGCACCTGCTTCCATTTTCTGGAACGAAAAGAAAAAAGAACTTTTATTGACATCAATAATAGGAGCAAACCTGCACAAGGACATTCATACACGAATAAAAGAAAGCGGGATATCAGGCAGAGAGGGATATCATTCTACGCATTACATTAATTGGGAGCAACGTACGACGTATTACAATCGGGATAATCAGCAAAACATGGACATCACAAGCAGCTAAATTCGCTTTCTATTTGAACTTTGACCGCCATAACCTTTTTATTACTGGAGCTCTGCAGCTAGGATTTCACAGGTGTACTATACTCGTCACTAGCTTCAATTTAAGGTATCACTTGATGAGCAACTCGAGTCCTCACTTCGGGTACTTTACTTGTGAGTATTCCAAAATTGTGTATGGACATTTTAAAAATCGTAAATTTTATTAAGGTTTTTACATAATTTCAGTTATCTTTACACTATCTTAAACTTAATTGACAAAGTGATTTTCCGATAACATAAATTTAGTTTTGATACTTGAATCCTACATTCGGTACATAAATGTTCTACTGTATCAGAAACAACTTGTAAATAAAATCATGTAATTTATTTGCTGAAATAGACTGTATGAGAATAGTGTTAAATCGTTTATTTTCTCCATTTAGTAATTTCATTTTATTTAGTAACTTCAATTTAGGAGGTTTCAATACACATTTTTTATCATTATCAAGCATTTCAACTCGCATTTTATCTAGTTACAACGTAAATAACATTTCCCAAACAATATTTTTTTATTTATTATTTCCTTTTACGCCCTTGATAGCAAAGCTATAGCAAAAGGAACCTTCTATTCCCGCTCATAGTGTCCGTTCGCCCATGTACAGAAATGAAATCTCAGAAACAAGGCGTACAGGGATGCTTTATGTGTCGTTGCAAAGGTCTTGCCTAGACTAGCTCAGAGCCGCTGAAAACGTGTTGATTGTTGCAATAGTTCAGTGCGACGAAACATTTTTTTTAAATAATCAATTGTTCAAATTGCTTTCATTCAGTTATACCTATCTGCACCAAACTTAGCATAAACATTATTGAACACAAAAGAAAAGTTCTGTGGGTTTTACCGTGCCTAGGCATTGCAGTTGTCAGTGTTGCCAGCCTACTTTATAAAAATTAATGCTTGCGTGTCTAAATTGCTATCAAGGGACCGAATTGTTAGTTGAATCGCAGCTCTAAGATCTTTCTTCCGGTTATAACTAGCTGGAAAGATTTTTTTGCCTTGATCTGAACGTTTTATATAAAAAAAATGGATTACACTTTCGATGTATTACCTACATCTTTGTTTAACTCTGGTTTGTACTTCATTATATAGAAGATTTCACTTATCTTATCAATTTCTTGCTTAAGCCTATTTACTTCTGTATTTTTAACGCTATGATGATTTTCCTAGATGTTTGGAAATTCTAGATTCCACACGATCATCTAAGTGTGGATGATCCACACGATCATCATTTCACATAGATCATTCCACACGATTATATAAGTTACATCAAATGCTGTTCCACTTCCACATATCTCAAATGTTCTATCAGCTTAAGTCAAAGATGAAAAGGGCCTTAAATAGCTTTAAAATCAAATGACCTTTCACTTTTATTCTTATCTCTTTTAATTTTGTCTACGAAAGATTTATTACAATTACAGAAAATTTCCCACGCACCTCGTTCTTCTTCTGATGATGATTGTACATATTGAGTGAGTGCGAATGAAATGACCACTTTCACGCCAGGTGGGAAATGCACCTCAGCAATATAACACACGGATCGACTGAGATCACGCGTCTAACATCACAATCTTTGTATACGCCCAGAAAACAAATTGGAGTACCCAGACAGTCAGAAGGCAGTGTGTTGTTGAAGAGTCGTATGAAAGTGTAACGTGAAGAACACACAATTACGAATATTTTTTTTCTTTATTAATTCAAACTGAGGTATTCTGCACAGCAAGCCGCGAAAACACATTATCAGTGCATTTGCAACAGGAACGAATGCACCATTCGCCGTTGGTTTGTCAAATTTCGTTCCGGTGACACAACATTGCAAAATGAGCCCCGTGGACACCGACCAACATCATGTTCGGGTGAGCTGCTCAGAAACACCGTGGAAGTGGACCCTAGGAAAAGTTTAGTGCCATTGCAGATGAGTTAGCCATATCGTTGTCAGTCGGTGGCTCCGTGCGATAGGTAAGGTGAAAAAAGTGGACTCATGGGAGCCATATGAGTTGACATCAGCCAACAATAATCGCCGTCTGGAGATGTGCAGTTCTCTGATTGTAAGGAATAAGCAGAAAGATTTCCTCATCGAATTGTCACTTCAGATGAAAAAATTATCTGCTATGATAATCGTAAACGATCAAGACAAAGGTTGGATCGAGATCAATGTCCAGGACGGTGCGCTAAGCCATCTCTCCACCCAGAGAAAGTGTTGTCGCTGGTATGGTTGTCTATGGTGTGAGTGATCCATCATGTCTTTCTAAGGCGAAGTGAAACCATCACTGAAGATCGTTACAGTGCTGCACTCCATGAAATGCACCGCAAACTCAGTTTTCGATTTGTGCAGTTTTCAGAGAGGGGGAAGAGTTAGTGAGATATGTTTTATACGGTAGTTTATGATCGTCCATATCCCAGGCTAGGGGTATATATGTAAACAGAGCAAGTTAAGATTGTTGCAGAGAGGTAGAAATCCCAACGATCCCCCTACAAATCGAATACTGCGCAAACTTGTCCGCAAGCATCCAGCAATGGTCGACAGACATGGTGTGTCCTCATATTACATGACAAGCCACGTCCACATGCCTCGCGAAGAACAGTGCAGGCTCTTCAAGATTTGCAGTACGAAAATCACCCTCCTCACCCGCCGTATTTCCCCGATCTCTCTCTCTCTCTCTCTGATTGATCACCACCTCTTCTGGTATCTCGATAACGTCTTGGCATGGAAAACCTTCCCTCATAATCGGACGATGCAACATGCAGTTCAGGATTTGTTCGGATCGCAGACTCCACATTTCTTTCCCCACGGAATTCAATCCTTGACTGAGTGATGGCAACAGTGTGTGCCTGCAGACGGCGACTACATGTATTTTGATTAACCAAGTAATGTAGTTTTCTTTTTCTTTTCTTTTCTTTTCATTTTTTACCTTTGGACATGACGCAAGTGTGGCGGACATTTCACTCGGACCAACTCAATACTTAAAAATAATAATAGTAGAAATTCTGCTACCAACGTTAGGTGGCGGTGTGTGTACCATATTTAGTCTGAAAGTTTATATTTTATTTTCGATTAATTTATTCGTGTTGAGGTATTCCTATCTATTTCTCAATATTATTTTTTTCTGATTTCTTGGCAATTTTTTTAAAGAGTGACTATCAGTACTCTAGAAGATGTGTTTTATAATAAAAGTTAATAGCAAGACAAAAAGTTTTATAAGCTATTATCAGAGAGATCATAGCAGTAGTTTGCATTAAAGAATATTGACAAACAAACATTCTTCTCTAGTTAAAGAAATAATTAATTAATCAAAGAAATCCTGTGCAGTTAACCAAGCAATTAATCAAATTAAAGGCAAATAGAATATTTGCCTACTTCCAGTTCATACGGTTTTGGACACAATTTAAGGAAAAAGAGACTATTCTGACTGTTTGCTGGCGGGAGCGTGTGTGTTCTGGTGCAGTTTCTGTTTATCGGATCTAACAGAGTTATCTAACTCAATTAAATTTTAATTACACTGAGGACGAAAGTGGCCTAGTCGGCCAGAAGTCCAGCCTGGGTGGACCTGCGGGCCCAGGTAATTTACTTCTTTAACAGTTTAAAACAAGAATATAGCTTTAAAACGTTGTAAATATGTAAAACTATTAAAGTGTTAAAGCCATTAGTAGAAGGTGTTAAAATAGTCGATAAAAATATGAAAACTGCATCGAATCGTCCTCCACTGAAATTAATAAATAAAAATATCAAAAATAGAAACAAATACTAAAATTATGTGTTGTTCAGATAATACTTTTGTTTCAAAAGCAAGCGCTTAACATTTGGAAACACTCTGCTTATAACACGAAATGAACTTCGAATTCGGGTCAGCATATCGATATTCTTAAAATCTCCTTCCATTGTTTATTTATTCAAATATTTGCTTAGAACTAAATATCAAGAAAATGAAAACATCGAAATATACTTGTAATCACACTTAGGTACAATTTTCCGATATATTTATCTAATCCAGAAAATACCTTTGAGATACTGAACGAGAGAAGGAAACAAACCACAATATGTGACTACTATTACCCCCCCCCCCTTCCAGAATAATCGCACATCTTTCTGTAACTGTAATTGGAGGTTTCAGTTTTTATTTCAGGAGGGATCTTGGATCCTCAAATTCAGCAGAAAGATTCAAATGACAACGAGGAGATAATCATGAAACCCTTACTATCTATGTGGCTTGGCCTTTTCTCTCGTTCAACACCTCATCTATTTACTTCAAGAGGGCGTCGGATAGATCAAGAATTTATTATATGGCTTAGGTACAACCTTTCTTTGACGAATTGTCCTTCAGATCTGTGAAAACACTTCGTTGTTTCTATGGAATGGCTGAAGTAATCCATATGATGTGTTCTATAGAACATTGAAATAGATACCATTTAGAAAATATACTTTAAAGAAACACTTCAAAAAGGCGATTTCAGAAAACATATATATTCAATATACGTATACGTTGTTTATCTGTTACCACAAGTTACTGTGCTTTATATTTAAGATAAAAGGAAGTTATACATTTATAGGCATTGTGAAGATGTCGGAATATCAGTCAGGTAAATCCAGCTGGCAAGCAAACATACTGATGGGGTATATTTTCTTTCTTCCATCATACTTAGAATGTCAAAATAAGTGCGCATTCAAATTTTGGCCACTCTCGAGCGCAATTTATTTGGGAGGTATCGATCAAGTCATATTCTTGTCTGTAGAAAGCGATCAAAAATTGTGGAAATACTCTTATACTTTTAAATTGCCGAAAGAAATGGAAAGCAAATACACAGTATTGGGTACTGGGTGGAAAGCGCTACCTTTTGGAGAGTATTACCTTTATAGGGCAATCTTGAAATCCGCCATATTGAATCTCGATTGATTTTCTTAAATTGGAAGACGGTTGAGTAATATATCGTTTTGGGCTAGAATTTGACGGTAAATATGTTCACTGAAACCGTTTTTGCCGTAAATGTATTATCGTGAGACATAAAAGAAATATTACATTAGTAGGAGGTAATTTTGTAATACCGCTCAACACATCCACTTCATTTTTAAATAACGAATTAAATCAAAACCAATTGGATACAAATTGTTCCTGGGTATAGTGTCTTAAAGTACGCCATATTGAATCACGGTTAATTTTATTAAATGGAGAGGGGTTCGTGTAATTCAAGTTAGTGATCATAACGGTATAGCGTCCTATATCCATTACAAATTTGATAACATTTCACTTTCATTTCTTAAGCTGTTTCAAAGAGAAGGAGTTGTTTCCCGATATTCAATCCACACTTCATACAAATGTGATATTCAATCGAGTCTCACAGGAATCCATTTATGGCAAAACAGACTTAAGAAACGTATTCCTCGTAAAATTTTAGCTCAGAATGATGTATTACACAACTCCCTTCCCATTTAATAAAATTAACCAACATTCAATATAGCGGACTTCAAGATGGCGGTCATTATGATAATAATCCATATCGATAAAGTACTGTACCTAGAAAGAACTTGTGTGAATTTAGTTTTAATTTCCTTCGTTATTCAAAAAAGAAATGTTCGATTTCAGGTTATTGAACAATTACTCTACGATAATGTCGCATAACCTTACTCTGACAATAATACATTTACGGAAAAACTGACTTCAGAAATATATTTCCCGTAAATTTCTAGTCCAGAATGCCATATTACACGCCTTCCTTCCTTTTTAAGAAAATCAATTGAGATGCAATATGGCGGACTTCAGGATTACAGCCATGAAGAACATACCCTCCAACAGGTAGAAAGTTCCACCCAATACCCAACACATTGCTGAGTATTTCCTTTCCATCTCTTTTGACAATTTGAAAGTGAAATAGTTTTTCCCCAATTTTTTATCACTCTCCACAGACAAATAATCCATTTTTATATCATTGATATCTCCAAAATAAATTGCGTTCGAGCGCCCAAAATTTGAATATGCATATATTTTGACATTCTGATAATAATGATGAAAGAAGAAAATATATAATTCCTTTCTGACCCATCCGTATGGTTGCTTGTGAGCATTTGGAAACCAGATATAATTCTTATTTTGAGAATACGTTTGAAAAGACCAAATAAAGTGAAGATCACTGGCATAGATTTTTCTAGCCAATCGAAGTTCTTTTTACTTGGTTTTATTATATAAGAATAACTTTATTTTATCTTCTAATACCCTGAAGATGAAGCGCTGGATAGGTAACTGAATTCCCTTGGCTAATGTCCCGAAAACATCTTTAGAATAAAGATCATGATAGCCATCTGCATAACAAAGCCACAAAATTGAAAAACTTCCATTACGATACATAAAACTGAAGAAACGTATTATGCTTTAATCAACAAATGAATCTTAATTTTCTTTTGGATCAGAACGCCCATTTGTTTCCTTGTAGCATGATATTGCTTGCATAAGTTTTAAATACGTAGAATAGTATTTTTCTCATCCAATCCAGTGAGTTTTTTCTTGTTTAGTGTATCCCTTTCCTAGATAGATTTTTAATTACAAAATAAGAAATATACAAGAAAAAAGAATATTTTAAACGCTTCCTGGATATTTCACAGTGGACATCTATGTTGCCGGTACGTATCAATAGATAGCTATGAAATACATTGATGATAGAAACTTAGCCCCAGAAAAAAAAAGGTGTAGTGATAATGAAAAATGTTACGTTTTTTTCACTAAGTTATTATTTTAATTTTCAGAATGTAACAGAATTCGATTGAAAAATTTCGCAGGTGACTCACATCACACATCGAATTCCACTTCATTTGCTAAATACAAGATGTTGTACTGTTCAGTGTTGCCAACCTGATAAAGATTTGTTTTTCTTTAGTGACAGTCGCTTTATTAGATATTTGGTCCACTCTTATGATACCTGAAACAGAATGCCATGTTGCAAACTATGAATCATATGTGAGGTAAATGTTCAAAATGAACATTTTGAGCCTACAACTTTGTTTATTTTTCGCCATTTACAACACTACATTTTCTACGCTTCACATAATCTAGAGGATACGAAATATCAATTAAACACCCAGGAGTGTCACTTAAGAGAAATATATCGAGTTGTCAGCACTGTCAGATTGATAATATCACTTTTTAACTTCGAGTATCCACAGTATTAATACAAATAAATGTGAAAGAAAGTATTTTCTCGGTAATGGATAGTTGCGAGATAATTTTATGGCACCATATTAATAGCATTTCTTAACGAAAGAAGTTTCAATCCGTATGACTCGAAAATGAAGCAGAATTCAATAGATGATAACTTTTTCTATCGTTTTGATATAAGGAATTCGCCTGTGAAGTGTGTCCTTCGAATTCTGTTACACCTTGCGTACGGTATATAGCTATATCAGACTAAAAAAAATCTGTGAATAATTTCTACAAGTAATAAAAAAAGGAGAAACTTTGATCAACCTTCAAACCTGAATTATTCAAAGTCACGATTTGTGACTAAACTTTAACAGAACAGAATATTTCAGGAGCATAATCCATCGTCGATAGCTCGAAAAGTATCTTACGTAAAGCTTTAAAAGCCAAGAAATTGAATCATATAAAAATAATATAAGCTGATTATAAAGTAACCATTAATCCATGTCTTGACAGAATGTTTTACCCACTTCCAACAATGGATGATATATTGCATAAACTCCAAGAGGCAAACACCTTTGTCGTGTTAGATCTACATCAAGCTTATCTGCAATTGCCCGTTAATGAAAAATCACAAAAATCGTTAACAGTAGTAACACCATGGGGGAATATATAAAGTGAAGCGTCTTCCGTTTGGGTTATCCAGTTCATCTTTCTCTTTTCAACAATATATAGACAATGTGTTATAAGAGTTTAGTTTTGCTCAAGCATATATTAAAATCTTATTCTTTGTTGTAATTCTTATATAATTGATTCTTATTAGTATGAATGACTGTACTACTTCGTAGGTTCTTATGGATTAAGGCTGCAAACGAAGCTAGAAAGAGTAGAAAGACATAAGTATTAGGTACATCATAACATGGGTTAACTTTAATATGGGTCAGCTTAGTGTCACTATCCATACGGACACAATTACTGACCATTAAAATTCAAACAGCTATTACATTCCTATTTGCAATAGCCCTGCATGTCGTATCTGCTTGTTACGAAACCATTATGGATTGTGCATAGTTATCATACTCAAATGAACTCCGATTACACTGATTTCCAACGCAGTATTATTCCCAAATTACATAGTTTTAAATGCATTCATTGCAATCCATGCAATATATTGACTTAAAACGTTTATGCATGAATAAGTCTCGTAATTTCATCAGAAGACTTGAAAACGCTTTTGAAGGTTCAAACAAGTTTTTTACAACATAAAAACAAGATAAGAAAGAAAATTGCGAGAATTCCTTTTCATTGAAACAATGTTCAAGATGGCTTTTTGCTTGAAATGGAGTTTATCTTTTAACTTTTAAATTATTTCATTGTTATGAGTAAATTCTACATATAACAATTACACTATGATAGATATTTCGAAACACAGAAGCATAGAGAAAGTAGTTCTTAGACCTACCGTGCACTAGCAACTTTTTCTGACTTATTTTTATAATTGTGAAAATGAAACATATACTTTGATAGCGCGCGCATTTGGTAATTCTAAAATCACCGTGATAAA
Organism: Lepisma saccharinum; assembly: GCA_022664845.1. Classification (NCBI taxonomy): domain Eukaryota; kingdom Metazoa; phylum Arthropoda; class Insecta; order Zygentoma; family Lepismatidae; genus Lepisma; species Lepisma saccharinum. The sequence continues at coordinate 120,225 of JAGDQP010000589.1, read as the reverse complement.
AAGAAACGAAACATGCTCTATTTCGGAGATGATGGAACTATTGCTTGCAAAAATATAGCATCTGTGTTTAAACCTCTCCGCGTACATTTGCAACTGAATTGCTCAATTCGGTGACTGTGGCTTGTACCATCAGAAACAAGTAGTTACAAATAATTAAACAGGAAGAAATAATTTATTTATTAAGTAGTGTGTTTTACAACAAAAGTACTATGATGCACAAGACAAGACAAGACAACAAAGTATGTAATTGTTCATTGTTGAATTGTTTATATTTGAAGTAAAAAATGTCCAAAAGTAAATAGACAATGTAGAAACGTGGAAGCGATATTTTGAAATAAGAAATTTGTATTTTGTGTTCAAACATATAATTTTGGAATTAGTTTATTAAGTTCAAGATTTTCTTAATTTTCGGTAACAACTTCAGATTTATATTTCATCATTGTAAAAATGTCTCAAAATTATTTCGTGAAGTAAATATGTGAAGGACACACAGGAAAACCAACATAGTCCAAAAACTGTAAAAATAAGGTTATAATGGCATCGTATTGCCTTATTAGATAAAAAGAATTACTCAACTGAGTCAGAAGTTATAGACAATTCAAGATGTCGAGAACAATGTGAAAGCATACAGATTGTAAGTTTATATTTCTTTCTCCTTGAAAATCCAGTTTTTTGAAGTATGTTGATTTCCCCCCTGTATCCTTCATTTGTCTTAAGTCAGTCTAAAGTATTTTAATGTTACAGCCAATCTCTCTTGTGTTGGTACACATGCAGTCGAAGAGTTATATTTTGGTACGGCATGCTATGACTGAAGATGCAAAGACTCAGTTGCCGTAGTCCAGTCGGTAATGGCGCGGACTTCGAATTGGTAATGGGTTCGCGGATTCGAGTTCCACGACCGACCACTCTGCTAGTTTTCCAGTGTTTCCCTTGCTTTCACCAGACAAATGCCGAGAATTGTACCTTAAGTAAGATCCTGGCAGATACCTTCTGCACCCTCTAGCTATCCTATCTCGGCCTGAGATAACGATGCGAAAAGGCCATAAATAAATTCAAATTTAAAGGAGCAACGAGTTTATTAAATTACCCATTTAAAAGTCTTTGACTAGCAATTGGATGAACCCAATGGCTTTAAGGTCAGCATCTCCAAGGCTCTGGGTTCGAATCCCGACTGGGGCGTGGATTGTAGAGATTTAACATGTAATAGTAGAATGGAGACGGCCGAAGTCATTAGTTAGTAAAATCGCCCAAAATACAAAGTTTACTAAGTTTAAAAACTCATAGCACAATTGCAGCCATTTATTTGAAACCCATTTCGATGCTGAGCAACCCAAGTCTTCTAGTGCGTGGTACCTGACAAATATTATTATTAATCAAGTTATATTTTTATGTTTCTCAATTTTTAATCACCAGTGCGCGCCTATCCTTAGAAGGAGTTGAAATTCGATATTTTATACAGGAAAAGTTTTTTTGTTTTGTTAGAACTATCAGTGAATTCCTTATTACTGTTGTAAATACTCTCCACCGTTTTAGAGCTACCGCAAGCAACCAGATCTTTCAAGTTATTATCTCTGGCAGCTTCCAAACAGTAAGCAAAATTGAAAATCAAATTCTAGTAGCACTGTTAAACATGATAGAAAAATGCCTTCTCATATTTTGCCTCCTTTTTTTGGTTCAGTCACAATTTTTTCTTCTTGTTTATTTATTTAATATTCGATCGCTTTTATCCTATTAGAGGTCGATTCTCTTCTAAATTGTGCATTTGTTTTCAGACCCAGGAATTTTTACTAAAATTGTAGAATTTATTCACCTTATTTTTGCGTCGAATTAAGATCTACACTTTATATTAATAAACTTTGAATTTATGGCTGCTGCAAAGTAATTATATTTATAGCAGCACTACCACCGTATGCCTCTAATGTACTTTTATTGTTCATTTATTTGTTTATTTTATTGAACTCCAACAGCGATTCATAGCCCCACTTACGAGAGTACCATACAATGTTTTTAACTAACATACAATTGATTATAATCCGCTCATACGAGCAGTGACGTCTAAACAATTTAATGCTAAATCGAAGCCAGTCTGCATCTGAGTTGCCTAGGTAACAAATACAATCAATTTTAAATTCCAAGGCATAATTATGACTGTATATACAATATTCATATATTTGTTAAATTTAGCATGGCATATTTAATTGTATTGTGAAATTCCTTCCTTTGCATGTCAAATATAATGATCTAAATTAGGATTTTGATTAGCTATAATATTATAGGTTGTGCACAGCCTCTGTGAAAGTTATTTTCGAAGTACATCTGTACTACGAGTTATTCAGTAAAATATTTTAGTTTCCCAAACCAGTTTTTCCAGCAGGGATGCATAAAACTATTTTGCTTAATAATGATGTATCACTGATCTGCTAATTTGATATTTTATAAAGGAATAGCATAACATTTATTTGTCTTCTCTGTTGGAGACTAATAAGTCCATAGTTTGTAAGCAATGATTGATAAGCATCAAGACGAGCGTAAATTTTCGTCTGTCTAAAAGCTAGCACCTGAAAGAGTTTTGCCTGCACCTCTTCAATTTTTCATTTGTGTGTTTCCAAACTTGGTGCTAATATTAAAAAGTCATATTCTAATTTGTATCGAACTTCTAAATTATAAATCTTGATAAGTGATTGGTGTTCCGAAATTCCCTCGTTAGCCGTAAAATATAACCTAGGTTTCTGTGTGCTTGATTAATGGTGTAGTTAGTATACATGTTTTGTAAATGTTAGTTGTGAATCATATATAATTTCAAGATCTTTCACTACTGATCTTTTCATTATGAATCTTGTATTGGTATGTGTACTGCGTTTTTCGATTTGTGTGTGTTACTACCGAATATTTCTTGATATCGAGCGATAAATCATTGTTTACGCAGCAAAACACTAGGTTACTTATGTCTTCTTGCAGTTCTTCAAATCCTTAATATAACATATTGATTTATGTGTTTTTAGATCATCCGCGAAGAGTAATTTGACTTTGAAAAGGTTTCGGGCGGGTCATTTATGTATATTAGAAAGACAAGTGGATCCAACTTAGAGCCTTGAGGCACCCCTGATGTTACATTGAAACTATCACTGACATAACCGTTACATGTAACATAGCGTTTTCTGTTTATTAAGTAAGATATCATAAGGTTCAGGGCAGGCTTCGTTAAACTCATATTATAAAGTTTGTTTAACTGAATATCGTGATTTAGTATCAAATGCTTTTACAAAGTCTTTATATATAATATCTACTTGCCCATCCATGTCAAGTTTTTCCGCAGTTAAATCAGTGACTGTTACAAGATTCGTGATTGTAGGCCTATTCGATAAAAAAACAACCATGTTCATATTTTGAGATTACTGGTTGAATATGGGTAAGCAATCGTTTATATATTATGTGTTCGTATCTCTTTGCAGGCGCAGATAGGATTGCAATGGGCCTAATATTATCAATTTGTTTCGCACAATTTTCTTGTGGTATTGTAAAGATATTTGCAACTTTCCATTTGTCTGGAAAGATTGATTTAGATACTGACAAATTTATGATTTTATGTAGGGGATGTTTTGGTATGTCGGTACACCCTTTCATTACATACGGTGGTATGCTGTGTGGTCCAACAAACCTTTTTGGTTTTAAATGTTTAATAGCATCTTCAGTTTCTTTAAGACTAATCGGATTTAGGTTAAACATGTCTAACTTGTCATTGATTGAGGCCCTGTCTAACTTGTCATACTTAAAGTTAATATTTGATCGCTTATATACTGATTCGAAAAAATGGGGAAACGCATTTGCAATATTTAGACCTTTATTCAAAATTTACTTACCGTATTTTAATGTATTTTCTGCTGATGTTCGTAACTTCTTTCTAACAAAATTCCATATTTGAGTCGGGTCAATTAAAACACTTTCCTCAGATTACCTGATAAAATTTGACAATTGTGAGGCTATTTCCTCTTTTATCGATGATCTTTGATCTTAGTTTGACAAGCATTTCGTGATGTTTATTAGTGTTCCCTATTTTCTTTTTCCATTTACGATAGTGTAAAGATTTTTGTTTTATTTCTTTCATAATAGACGGAGTGAACAAACAAGGATAGGTAATTACCTTTCTTCCGTTGTAGGGAACGTGTTTGGCAAATATTTCATTTATGAGTTCATAGAAGTTGTCCAGAGCTGCATTAACGTTGTTGTGTTGGTCTAGAATATACCAGTTAATGTCAGCCAACTCCCGGTAGATGGCTTCGAAATTCGCTTTAGCAAAGTAAAAATTTTGACTGTATTTTTTGTCCGAGGGTCCATTTTACGCTTGAGTTGAATTTCAACAAGTAAAGTTGGATGATGCTTGTCTTCAGGAACTAATGGATTATTCTCTTTACAAACCGAAACATGAGGAATATTTGTAATAACTAAATCTAGTGTCCTGTTATTATGATTTCTCACGTCGTTAACGGTTTCCATTTCGCGATATGACTTAAAGTTGTACAGATCTTTGCATAATGTCATAGATTGCATGAATTCTGCTTTTTTACCAGTTATTTCGGGTATGTTGTAATCACCTACACGTAGAATGTGGCAACCCTCTGAACAGTGACTATCAATAAACTGAAAGAAGTTATTATAATTTCACCTCTACAATTTGGTGGGAAATACACAAATAAAATGATAAACTTCCTATCATGACTTTAACAAGAATACAGTCAATTCCCAAATCATCACTGCAATTGTTGGGTATTCTTTCCGAATAGCAAGGATAACTCCTCCACCTGTACGGTTGTCACACTGTTGTGTTTCTTCGGTGAAATATATTGCATCTGTCATCAAATATTTCCGAATTTCTATTACTGCTGCTTAGCCATGATTCACAAACTAAAATTAAATCTTAGTTGCTTGCCAACATACTTGTGTAGAAATCCGTCAACTTTGTATTTAAACCATTAGTATTTTAATATAATAACGTAAACGATGTAATCACTTTAGATTCATTTCTTTGGTTATTGTTTCCGTTTCTTACCACGCTGTGATTTATTTGTGTCTCCGCTTATTTTGTTCCACTTGGACCTCCACTCCACTTGTCGCTGTACTTGGTGTTCATATTGCTTAGTACGCTATGGTTTCCCTTTGTCAAAGCTATTATCTAAGTTAATTCCTTCTCTAGAATGTTGTCCCTGACTAGCAACATGCCTTATTGCCAAATTTCTGTTTTTCTCTTTAGAAGTTATTTCGATTCCAGTATGTTGTAAATTATTTTGTGAGTTATTTTTCGACCTTAAGTTCATAAAAATGCGGTCAGGATATTCAAAGTCTTCAAGTTTGTAAGATTTCAATTCAATGTAGAGCTTGTCGTAACTCAACTTGGCCCGTACCCCTTCTGATTTCGCAAGTATTAAGTATGTCTTCAGATCAGCTCGGGTATTCCTCATACGTTGAGAAAAGTCTTCTTATATTGAGACACGGGTATTTTTAGCTTTTGGTGCGCTAGTAAGTACCTCTCTCTGTCCTTTTCTTAAAGCTGCTGAACTTAACTATAATTGGTCGATTATGATTACGTCCTCGTCGTACACCTAAACGATGGGCGTGTTGTAAATCTAAATCATTTGTAGTAATTTTCACTTCCTCGCATAGAAATTCTCTCACCAGCTTTTCACTCTCATTACATGTTTCATGTTCCTGTTCGTGTATTTTACAAAATACCAGATTGTTTCTGCGTGATTGGTTTTCCAGTTTATCCATCATTATTTCGTTTTGTTTTAGCTTTTCATTTTCAGTTCTTGACTCTTCTAGTTCCTTCGATAGTTGCTTTATTTGTTGGTTATGCTCAATTATTGCTACATTATTGCTGCTTATCTCATTGGGCTTTTCTATGACATCTTCAGGTGTGTGTGAGGGCCAGGGTTGCCACTACCTACGATAAGTAGCATAGTCAACACTGCTTCAATGAAAAACAATGATAAATTTCTTACCAATATTTGTTTACATTTTTTCGCAGGGGAATGTTTTAGCCTCACCGACCAAAGTCCGATGACCTGTCGATATTGTCCTAATCCGATTCCCATTTTGCTACACTTCACTTACAATTCGTATTTTTAGAAAGACCACTGAAAACTACTACCATGTCTGTGAATACTCAGGAGCCGCTACACAGTTTGTCAATTAAAATGATGATAGTAAATTCACCAGTAATCTTGACTATACCTATCTTTCCCAGCTGATCATTTATAATGATAAGTAAACAAATGCAATCATTCCAAAGTACGTTCTTCTATCCGCAGACCTTACTCCCGCTATCTTTAGATTCAAGTTTTTCAGATTCGTTGCTTACTTCAGTTCAGACAATTTACTTAGCTACAAAGGCATGTCAAAAACCTTTGCAAATATGTTGAACTCGATTAACAAACTACACAATTTTCTGCACAATCATTATGTTCTCTATCTAAGCATTGTGACAAATAGTATATAGCGTATTACTGTTAAAGGTACAGTCAATGACCACTTACGGCTTTTGTCCAACCTTTATCTACCACGCTTTAACGCTTTCAAGAAGTAAGTCCTGCTGATCTACAAGGGTATGCCTGTAACTGCTCAGTGTTACACAATCAATTGCTCTTTTAATTGATCTGACTTCAAGACAGTCTGTCTGTCTTGAAGTACAAAAGCTTTCTAAGGACACGAGCCATTTACCTTTCTCTTACCGTGTTGTTAGTTGAATTGCTTTTCCTTTATTATTTTCTGCTGAGTCTTAATATTTATACACTTCCAACCAGTAAGTCCCCCAACCTACAAAGGTATGCAGTCGTTCTCACGAACGCGCTTTCCTTATAAATTATAGTTTATTCTAGATTTGTAACAGGAGTGCACAAATAAATATTTGTTTTGTTTATAAACTGTCAATGCCAAGTGGTCGCCATCGACATTCACTCTAACCAAAGACACTTTTAACTTGCGATGAGAATAAAAGAAATATTATTATTATTATTATTATTATAAATTAAGTGATTCTATCTAATAGAATTATAGTTCACTCTTTCTAACGTTAATCATCAACACCAAAATCATTTCAGACTTCTAACCAGTACGTCATCTGACCTTCAAGGGTAAACCGGTGTTGTACGTATCTGCGGAGCTGTTCCTACAAATTCAAAGCTACAGAGTTCAAACTTTTAGAGAAGAAACTTCATAACCACTTCAAGAGTTCAATCATTTCAAGAGTACCGATTCTTTGTTTATTGTAGAAAGAGCTTCATTGTTGTGAATATCGAAACTTATAAAAATGAAGCTTTCTCAACGATGAGCAAAGAGCGAAATAAAAAATAGGTAAGGATTGGACTCTTGAAATGGCTATGAACGTTCTCTCAAAGTTTGAATTCTCTAGACTAGGAATTTGTAGGAGTTCCATTTTAATTTCGCGCAACGAAAAATTTCACCAACGCTATAACACAAGTTTTATCGAATATTTATGAATGGCAATAACAGTGAAAAGGTAAAAACTAAAAGGGCTAGAATCTACAAGCATGTAAAGCAAAATCTAAATAATGAGTTTCATTGTTGAAACAAAAAAGAAGGTAACAAAATCCTTGGCAACGAGAATGTTTAGATAGATTATGCTAATACTCAACATAACCGACGCACAGTGGGGCAAAACGCATGAACAGTTGGCAAAAAAAAAGTCGATGATATGGGGCAACGAATACGTGCAAGTGAGAGTACAATAGTGTCCGTTGCCAGCACTGTTGAGCGTGAGGTGGGGAGCGAGCAATGTTTCCTAGCAAACGGGTCGAAAGTTCACTGTGCTGAGAACTGAACATAGACTGTGAGTAAGCGTAAGACAAAGTGTTTTCGGGAGCCGTGTTACTCATTGGTGTCCACAATTATTGAACTGCTAAGAATATGCGTTGTTACCCTCACGTGGTATGTGCATCAAGTGGTAAAAATATTGCTTACGTTATGTGAAGTAAAGATATGTTAAAATATGAATGTCTCGTGAGAAAACGAAAGTTTGACAGGATAATATATGTTTGAACGAAGGCAAAGGATATCTGAGCATATCATGTCCGTGATATGAATATATATGGTGCTCTCTGAGTTGTTCGTACAACAGAAGCATAAAATCCTGCCCATGTATGTCTCATTTGGAAATATTGCAGGTGAGACAAGGAAAGGCAGCATTACAGAGTCAAGGTAAATTGCACAATGAAGTGAGTTCATCGTCCACTATTCGTATGTGAAGAAGTCAAAGAGCGACAACTGGTGTGTCATAGGTAAAGCAACATTGCTGTGATCTAACCGGAAGGGTTATGGTAAATAGAAACATTCAAATACGGAGACAACTGAAGACAAATAGAGAAATAAACACAAAAAACAAAATTAAAGTAAACTACTCCCTCCACAAACACACACCAAAGCAGATAAAGATTTATGTTCTAGATTGTAAACTGACATCAACACAGACCGTCTATACAAACAGGATATTTAGTGGACGTCGGTACATTGCACGAGTCAAAGACAACACATACGCTTCAAAAACAAAGAATCTAAGAGCTGGTGAGAATGGAATTCCTAGCCTCCTACCATGATGTGAAATATAAAAAGTTTACGACCTTCTACAGAATCTTCATACCAAAAATCTTCTGGTACTCCATGACACCAAATATGAACACAGTGTTACTCCATGGTCATATAACCCCTTTTGATTCCTATCCGACAACTGAGCGAGGAAGCTCAAGACGCAGCCAATAAGGGGTTTCAGTTGTAAAGAGAATGTTTTTTTCATAAGATTGCATGCACTAAAGCAAATGACGATGTAATGAATTGACTATTGTTTACATCGGACTCACTTATTACCGGCTTGCAAAAGGTACCCGAAAGAGAACGACCAAGTGTGATAATGAGGTTTTAAGAGTTGTTAAAAACAATTTCAGTCACAAGGCATCGTTTCTTCTTTATATACTGACGTTAACGTATAGTACTGCGTTTAATGATTGTACAGGAAGTTAGTAATAATGACTGCAAGAAATCGACACTGGAACTGTTCCATACTATAGACTAGATTTTAAGAAAAATCCCGAAACATTGCTGCAAAAATGTAGGCAATCATATCTACCTGGGAGTTTCCAGTAAGTTGACGAATAAAAGCCAGCCATCATTCAGTTTTTAGAGGCACTGGGAGTAAAAGGAAAAGAGAAGGATGAAGCGAGATTTGAATACAAAATGTTCAGTTAGAACACCTGCTTCTTACTGACTGCACTAAATTACCAGTCATAAGGAAACAAAATCATTATAGAGTTTCAGAATTGCGTTGCCGGAACCCCGAAAATATAAACAACGTTACTCCCACGACTTACGCCACATTTAATCACTTTTCTTTTTGTCAATTAGGGATCGGAATCACCATTCACTTAAAACGTTTTCCATTTCTGCTAAAATCAGTTATCAAGATGGCGGCAGGAAACACTTCATCAGAATTACATACACGGTTACGGTATGAAACAGGTTTTTTTATTATTCGCATGCGCGTAAGCAACTGAACATTGCAAATATCCACCTCAGCGTGCGAAAAGTCTGTAGGTTTCGTATATTTCAATGAAACATGAAATACTAAAACTTAGGTGAAACTTTACATGAAATTCCTAGCAACGTTCACAAAAATTTAAATTATATGTAAAAGTGTCAAATGTGATTTCTTCCCAAGTACTCAATAAAATTTCAAACTATTAATAATATTTTGAAAATGGACCCAACAGACCATTTAAAAGTTGCCTCTCCCTACCCTATGTATAACTAATTATCATAGCCGTAAGTTCCGTGCTAACAAAATATATTCCCATCATAGAATGGAATAGTATTAAATTTAGCAACGAACTAATAATATATCTTCATTTTAAATAGTGTTTCTGGTACCTTAAAGTATCGGGTTGGGAAGAATGTATCCAGAATTTTTTTCACTGTTCGTGAATGGTGAATCTGTGACATCACTTCTTTTTAACAGATAATGTTGAAATTTTGTGGTATATTAAATAGATCTAAGCTGTTATGAAACACAGTGGTGTGGCGGACGTGTATGAATCATCTGTGTGCGGGCGAAAGAATGGAAGTTACCGCAGAAGGTGTGAGGGCAATAAATGTTACTCTAAGAATACTTGAAATGGGAAAAGTGGTAAAACAGTAGGGGAAAAAGTTCTGAGAGTTGTATCGGACAAAGCACGAAGTATAAGTTGTACAAAGAAGTTGATCAGTGCAAAAGGTGACCTGTCAAATGTGTGAAGAAGTGGTCGGCTCTCCCATGTTCATAATGGAATATTGTTGAAGGTAAATGCAAAAATGTAGCCTTGCCTTACGTAACCTTAAGAATTCAATAGAAATTGTACGTTAAGAATTGCCCCACCATATTCATTAAAGACAAGGAAAGATTCATTGTTAGTCGTTTCCGTAGTTCTTTCTCATTTCATCAGCTACTTAATCATCATTATGTTGTGTTTATCACCGTTCTTTTTAGACACCGTGACATAACGATGCAACGTGACGGCTGAATCGCAGTGGGTTTTCCCGCCTTTTTCGTTTTAAGTCAATTATTCAGAATTCATTGCAGGTAAACAAAATTTAACTTTCACAGACCAAAGTTCGTTTCGCCCTTCAATAACGGGTACAATTAGTTTTAATAAAATATTATTAGTAAACTTAGGATTGTGTGCAGACAATTTTGGGACATTATTCTGTCCCCAATGGACAGACATTATTCTCCCACTTTTTCTTTTCGAGACAATGGTTTATTTTTGTGCCCATCAGAACAACTTGTAAAAAAAGTAATAACTACTGAGAGTGGCAGTCATTAACAAAATGTTCTATAGTCTCTCAGATAACAAACAGGCTCGATAGTCTTTTGTTTCTTTCGTGTATAAAGTGTGACTATTTACAAACGGGATGTTTGTTGTACCTCCGTCCATGGGGGTAGCAGAAGTTGAAGAGTTGAGTTGTTGATCTCAAATGACATTGAGAAGAAACCTCTAAAGAAGCGTGTTCATGTATTAAAGAAAGTAAACAGAGAAATGTTTTTACCCACGTATTTGAGTAGTTTAATATCTTTAGTGAGGGTCGCGTGGACTAAGTGTAAGAATAATAGCAGATACGATGAACATTGATAAAGATATCGTAAGGCAAAAGGTACATGAAAAAAAGTTGCGCGAAGATGATCCTCAACTTCCTCACTCAGAAGGAAGGAAATCTTCTCTGATATCTTAATAGAGGTCTAGGAGCAACAAGACTTGCAGAAAAGCACTCATCACATTTCCGAAAAGTGAAAAGTTACTTAAAATGAGAAAAAAGGCGAAAACCTGGGGAAAATGAAGGCAAAAATGACAAAGATTAAAAAAATGGGCGAAGGTTAATGAACCGTAGCTTTGCATTGAACGCTGGAAGACTCATGTGTAGCGATGTATACACAGAGAAGAGCAGGCTGGCAGCAGTCAGTTTCTAAATAGCCAAACCTCATACTAAGTAGCATCAAAAAGTTACAATACTAGTTCTATGAATAGCCACCACGCACAACACGAGGATGCGTGCGCATCGGGTGACAAATAAAGACCTTCGTCAGTCAGTGGTATTGTTCTGAGTACGGATAAGGCAGGAAAGGTTTTCGCGATCTTATACAAACTACATATCTTGCTTGGATATTTCATCCCTTTACCTATCCATAGTTTGCAACACTGTGGTGTTTGCTTTACTATGTTACTTATCATCACTAGCGGATGCAAATATTCAATAACACGACGTAATGCTATTTGAAAATTTTAAACGTTATACCAGGTTGGCAACACTGACAGCCAACTGTGAGTTCACTCATATCCACCATCTTGCTCGAAACAAAATTTTCGCAAACGAAATTTTCATTCTATGCATCGTTTCTGATTTGTTGAAATTTATTCTTTACTTCCCATTGTAGACCTCAACTTGGGCTCCAAGTTGAAAACACTGTATCTCCAAAACAAAGCGAAATTTCACCCATGTTAATAGGAACTATTTTTCTTGTTTTCATATTAAAAATCATCTCCGGAAAGTAATGTACTTAGTCCTGAAACATCCTGTATACAAAACTCATGCTTATACATGCAAAAGGTTAATCTTAATGCTCCACCCCTGAGTGATTTTTACATGATTTAAAACTCTGATTTCATGTCACAAGAATGATTAATATATCTGTAAAGTACAGTCAGATTAATTGCAAATGATCTATGAACAATCATTGTTATAAATGTTGCATAATAAGTTATGGCAAAACAGATTCAATACCTACATCACAAATGGAATGTGTGAATCGTGAGAGAAATTTTGGTCGGTACAGAGTTAAATTTTTCGACTCTCCAATAAGGCCATTTTCAATTAGTCTGAGTCTACATACAATAAACATTCATTAGACTCTTTCTCAAACCGACGAAAACATGACAGTATCTTGAAGAACTTTTGTTTTTCTTTTGAAGTAGCAAAATGATTTGTCTCGTGAATCTGTGGCAGAATATTTTGTGAGAAGAAACATACGGATGACTTCCGATAGATGTCGCAACATTCGAAAACATTGATAAAGTGAATGATTATGATATTACAACATCAAGGAGTAACTGTGGAGTTTACAGTAAATGGTGAGAGCTCCTCATAAAATAGTGCGCATAATATTTTGACAAAAGAATGTGGTTAAGAAGCAAAATGTCTACAATTACCTTGAATGTCATTAGAAATTCACAAGGCTGCAGCAATATGATGGTGAAACAGCAATACAAAGCAAGGAATAGGAATTATGAGAAATATTGCTTTTATTGATTATTTACGGTATTTACTCAGATAAGCGCCCTTTAAGAAAATTGGATCGGTTTTGATAATTCGTTTATTTTGCGAATATTACCACCCCTCTACACGATCAGTACATAACATTCACCCATGGCTTGTCATTCATTGGCTGTAAAACCAATGACTTGATAGAAGTATTTATCCAGATAGAGTTAGTACCTCTATCCATTCTGTATATTTGAGAGTGTTGGGAGAAGTTTGGAGCCCGGGTTTTCCGGTATATTTCTACAATTTGTCCCAAAACGTATTATGAGATTATAAGCGCCCCTCAATAATTTTAGCCCTACATTAAAAAAAAAGAGAGCTTATATCCTAGTAAATACGATACTTGTGTTCATCTAATATCAAAGTTGCCAGAAGTAGTTAAAAAGATACGTTTTGTACGTTGATTTGAAAGTTTTCTGTTCATAATGATAATATTGCAAGTCACAAGTCTTCCGTTGGAATGGCTGATATTCATATAGCAGAATCTGAATTGCTCGAACATCAGAGTTATTCAACAAATCTAGAAACCCGTGATTTTGTTGTTCTCAAACCGAAAAATATCTTTGTGGGAAGAAATTTTCATCAGGAATGGAAGTAATGCAGGCAGTAAATCAGTGGTTTGGCTGAGGTTGGATCAAGCATTCTTTAGAAAAGGTTGTAGAAATGTTGAAGTATCGATAGGACAAGTGCATCAGTCTCCAAGGATTGGAAATGTGAGGTAAGCAAGTGGTTAATATTATGTACACAAATGAGTCAGGAATGTGCCATAGGAATAAGCCTTGATAGGTTAGTAGTTTTGTAAGAGGAAAGTGTACCTTTCACTCCCATCGGGCAATAACACAACCGTAGTACTACCAAGTAGAAGGTTAAGACGTTCTGGGCGAAAAAAATAAAATAAAAGATTTACATTCCTAATTTTACTGGCATCAGGAATGTTTGCTGAAGTTGACAACAAAACATAGTTGCACGTCTTGCAATTAAGATCAAAATAAAACACTGAACTGCTGAACAAGACTATACTATTCTTAAAAAATAAATTACACGTAATGTTTCGACCTTCTAGCAAAGATCTTCATCAGACATACACTCAATGTCTGATGAGGATCATTGCTAGAAGGTCGAAACGTTACGTGTAATTTATTTTTTACGAATAGTATAGTCTTGTTCAGCAGTTCAGTGTTTTATTTTGCTGAAGTTATTAATTAAGTAATTGATTTCAAGGTATAAAAATGAATTTGCTGCTAGTAGGAAAACAGGTAGTCTTTATTGAATCGAATATGTTGATTTGTGATTCCAACCCCTAATTGTTTTCCTGCCAAAATGTCTTGGACATATGAAATCATGATGTGTTGTCATTTACTGTATCACTTATCAGAAACAATGGGAAAACTAGTGAAAGTTCAAAACACAAACACACTCTTTTCATTTCAACAATGAAAGTCCATACTTCCACACTTTTTTCTGAGTCTGATAGTTGAGTTTGTTAGTATAAAATAGAAAATGAGACGGTCAATCTGGAATAAATACGCTCTTGTACACTCAAAACCATGGAAAATAGCCAATGAGAAAAAAAGATTGCAAGTGCAAAATGTTGCACAAAATGACAATACTAAACCAAAATTGGTCTCAGATTTGAAACGAACGATTCCACTTATCCATACGTGTAGGTATGTTTGTTCTGTATCACGACATTGTATGTAGCTGTTTTGGACCGGAAAAATCTTTCCATTCGTCCATTTTTATGACCCTAACTTATTACTTCAAGACAAACCCCTTTACCTTTCCAAAACTATTTTTTTTTAACAATAGAACTCTTTCATCTCTCAACGCGAAGAAAATCACACTTTCCTGAACGAGATTCCATTTCTTTCTAGAAAGGTCGATAGATGGCAGAAATTTAGAGGTGAATGTTCTGCCCTTTTCAAACAACGTATATTCTTGTTACAGAATATTTTTCCGGATGGGATATGCCATGGTAATAAACGTACATGTGCATTTAGTGTTAAGCGTAAATGGTTGATAAAGATCTGTGCAGTTTATTGTAGAGGAGAGTAACCAAATAAGTACATGAGAAGGAACCAGCTGTAAAAGGAACTGGAGAAAAAACTATTTCATTAATTCTCCCGTAGCTGAATTTAATAAATATACGTATTGTAGTTATTAACAAAATTAAAAATAATGAACGCATTAAATTTAAAATAAACACATTAAATATGATAAACGCTTTAAATATATAAGGCTATTCATTTTCAAATACACAGAAGACGGTATATAACCATTGAAATGTGTTTGATGATAACTCTGTTACAAGACTTACATCGGAATAAACGGAAAATCCGTGTGTCCGAATTCGCCCTACATTATGGGGTGACTTCGGACATTGTTTATTTTTTTTAATCGTTGTTGACATAAAGTGTACGCTTTTTGCAGTATGCAAACTAATACGTAAGTCATAAGTATTTTAAAATATTTTTATTGTTGCAGTACTATTAATATTACGACTGAAAATTTAACCAAAAAAAACCGTTAAAAAGTGTCCACCCCAGATGACGGTATGTCACTATTTGTTGCAAAATTAAGTGATTTGTGACCATGTATTTTTGGTGGTCTTAAAAAATGACAATACCAATCAGTATTGGCTTCTTCCTGGGTTCGATGCTAGTAGTCTGCAATTTTCACTAAATTTCCCTATACACACACCAGATGAATGCTGGGGTGGTACCTTCAAACAGTCCCTTACCAAATTTCTTCCGAGAATCTTTCCCAGCTTGAGCCAAAGATTCCTAAGGGTCATAAAAACTATTTAATTCATGGAATAAATGAGCTTGTCGGAAAATCAATTAAATTGTTAAAGAAATATCGAGACAAATTGGAATGTTTTCATTCTTTCTTTGCGTAAAATAACTCGTTGTATCTCCATCACGCAACACACAGAATAGAGACATGGAGGAAAATAGACAACCTCGTAACACGTCTTCCTGTGTCTCTGTTATTTAAACCAATATTCTGTCACTTCACACTAGTAACGGTAAATGAAGCTTTTGAAAAGTACTAGCAGTCAATTACAATGAAACACAACTAGCTTAGTTTAACCATAGACTTAATCCACACAAAAATGAGAGAGAAACTAACAGAAAATAAAGAGAAATGAAATAACAACGCGTCCCTAAAACAAGTAATGCTCAGCACGACAGTTTCCTTTGGCGACATGCTCTTCCAGGCCGCGTATTTGGTGTGTCATGCTCATGTACCAAGGCTAGTTCATTACCGTTTGCCTACTCCACAACAGGAAAAGTGGTTGTTCTGGCAAGAAACTCACAACAAAGAGTTTCTTTGTTATAGGTTTTAATATTCACAACAACAATCCACCAATTTCAACAATGAAGAAAAACGAAATTAAAAAAATCGGCATTGATGGAACCCTTGCATTGGCTATGAACTTTCTTCTTTGAAACTTAGATCTCTTTAGGCTTTAATTTGTAGGAGCAGCATTAACATTTCGTGCAACGAGAAAAATACGTTAGACATACGGAGACAGTGCTGCCATCCTTTGTTGGAGATCGTTGCTTTACATTAACCTTAAATGATGTATTGCTACGAAAAAGTGGGAATAAGATAGGGATGCAATACTAAGCGCTATAGTATGGTATTTCTCACAAGAGAAACGCAACGACCAGATGAAGCAGCTTCTAAAGTAGGGTATTTTCTCTTCTGAAAAGAAAACCACGGCTTCTTTAAGACAGAGGGAGAAAAATATATTATGAGTTATGGAATGAAGTATGCATATCTGCAACATTGAAAGTAGTCTCCGTCTGCAGCAACACATCTCTGCCAACGATTCATACAGATTTCAATCCCCTCCCTGAAGAAACATGGCTCCTGTAATGCAATGAAGTCACTGAAGAGACTTTCTGCATTACTCCTTTTTTGAACACCCTGTCTTTCAGGAAGTGACTTAGAAGCATAAATATATGGTAGTCTGTTGGTTCTAAGTCTGGAGAATATGGAGGGAGCGGTAGGGTCACTGAGCTTTTGTTACCATGTAGGGGTTCACGTTGTCACCTAAGAGCAGAAGAGAACTCTTGCGATTGACTAATGACGCTACTATCTTTTACAAGACTGGCGAGTCGTTTCACCAATTTGTCCAATGTGCGTGGCATAGATAAAATTTGACCAGGAGGAAAGAATTAACAATAGAGAAAACCCAGTGCTGTCCACCATAGTATCAACAAAACCATTTGTGACGTTAACTTTGGTTTCTGGAAGTGTCTGAGGGAAGGTTCGTCAACGTACAACCACTGCTCACTTTGCTTGCGATTATCTTACGGGATCCGCTTCTTTTAACATGTCACAATAGGATACAGTAGAGGCTCACTACAGTAACAAACCAACGGGTTTATGGATATGTCCACTGTCTGCTGTCAGTCCACGCGATGCCCATGTTGTTGTTTTTTAACCTTCTCTGGTTCCTGTACTTGAACTGAAAACATCGAATTGTTGGGCAAGTTCCGTTAAGATGGTCCGTTGATTAGTCTCCACACATGATATTAAAACGTCGTTATCCACCCTGGACCTGCGTCCTCTGCGTTCCTTGGAGACTATGGTCCGCGACACACAATGTTTCAAACCAGCGGCACATTGTGCTGAAGTTGTCCGCCGCATGCTCTTTGCACATTATAATAAGTTTTTGCCGTGTATTTCGTATAGCGTGAAGACTACCTGTTTCTGCGACCTTGAATGGGTATTATTCACGATTATGTTGGTCCCGCACAATAAAATGCAAGGAGAGCAGAATGTTAATTTTTGCCCTTCATTTCCGAACACCTTGGTCTGTAATGGAATGTATGTTTCTGCTGGTAGAGAACTGTAGAAACAAACGTATTCTGTAGAAAAATACACGATTAATATTCAACTTCTGAAGTTTTCACTTATAATTTTATTTGTTTTCAGAATTGCCTGTAGGGGAAAAAACAGTACATTTCATTAAAATAATAATTACATTCTCCGGTAAACAATGTTCACCTTTCGTTTTAATAATAAATTAGCATCAAAGCAAAGGACATTCTGTCTGGCATGCATTCCATATGAATAATTCCGTTACATGTAAATGTAAAGCAAAACAGTATTGAATTTGTAACTACTACAAAAGCAGTGATCAGAGGGGGAAAAGAGAAACTGATGAATGCCGGAAACATATCAAATGAAATATCAAAACATAAAAAAAACAGATGTCACCACAAAAACAAAATACTTTATGGGTTTCAACTCAGCAGTTATACACAAAAAAACATAGATCAAAACTGATATTATTATACATTCTAAAATAGTTATTTATACATCAAGTGCATACAAATGTTGGTATCTGTATTGAAGTTCTATAAAGGATATAAAAACTTTCTGTACAGGTGAAGCTTAAGCAAGAGAGCTATAGCAATGTAAAAATAAGCTTTTGGAATAAATGAAATTACGTAGGTATTCAGATGTATATCTTTAATCTTGATATCAGAAGCTAAAGTTACGAATTTGTAATTTAATTAATGTTAGTAGAAGGCACAATCTGTTCTACACGGTGTTTAAAAAAAATGATCATAAATTCAAGGGTTAATTCCTCGGGACAAAACACATGTGGTACGCCATCGACGTAGATGATAAAATATCTTCAGAAAATAGTTCAATAAGACGTGTCGACGTAGTGAGTCCCAATCGAGGATACATCTTAGATTTATGTTTGAGGGAGAGCAATATTGGGTGTCTAGCTGCGAGACTATGCGTGCTTTTATAAGTTCTTCAAACGAACCTTTTTTCATGTTTCGGTCTCAGGAATTCCGACTTTCATATTTGATCATTTTTTAACCACGCTGTATATTGCAGGCCTTGCATCAGAGTGCTACTTCTGACTGACAGCGACCTCTAATGAATGTAAATACGATACCGCATCAACTTAACTTAAATCTTGGCAATTAAAGTCAATTGAAAATACGACTGAATTTTTGTCATATAAAATCCAAGAAATTCATTGAAAGTTTACCTGTGGAATCACCCCTGAATTCCTGTGAAGATACTTTTTTATAATTTCCTTCGCCGTTGATATGCCTACATGTTTATTACGCTTACGTTGGTTCTTGTCTGCATTAACATCAAGTAATGTTGAAAATTTTGGTTTAGCACATTATAAAATGATCTCAGTGTCATTGAGAGCTTAGCGCGCTTGCTTTTCGTAGGGATGGTCACAGGTTCAATTCCCGCCGGGGTCCACTGAACGGAGTGGTTTGGAGTCTACCAAAAACTGTAGGTCCCGTCTGTGAAAGGTCACCAGATCGTTTAGGACCTTAATAACAATTTAATCTACCAATCAACACAGTGTATCTGCATAGCTATTTAGAGTGAACGAAAAGCTGAAATATGTTGTTCAGAGTTGTTCTGAAATCTGAAGATATTGAAATGAAATTTCACGTGTTTTTTTTTACTTATCATAAAAGAAGAGAAACGTTGAAATTATAAGAACTCTTTCTACAAACATCAAGTACTCATTGCTTCTCATTCACGAAAAGGGAAATAGCAAGGCCAAACATTGGGTGATCTCAAAAGCAAACGGGTAAGAAATCTATACACGGAAGGGGAATTAATTTATAAACTACCTGGAGAAACCAATGTTAAATCTTATGTACAGTTATGTCATTTCATGTGACTTCAAATCTCTGTTAATGTTCGCACCAAAATGGTGAAGATTGCTTGTATTTGCTGTATGAAAAAGGTACTTTTATACAGTAGTGTCTTGAAGTTAATGTGCTCTACGTCATAAATTCTCCCTCCTATGAGAAACTACAGTGTTTGTCGCCACGTGGTTCAACAAGAGGATCAAGTGGTCAGTGCAATAAATCCCCTGTTGCCACTTTACCTAACTTTGTAGGCCGGAGTCGGTTACTTGTTAATTTAAATAACTTATCAATTGAAAACACGATGATGTTAACACTGATTGCAAACACCCACTGGGAAACGAGTCCAAGATCCCTTGCGTCGAGAGGCAGAGCATTAATCGGTCGGCTCTGCAGGGCCTTATTTGAAAAGATATCATCCAGGTAATTGACTGGAACCATCAATTACAAGTTATGAGTGTATTATCCTTAAATATTACCAGTGGTGAATCTTCAGATGCAGTTGATGAACCGATATTGCAGGGTTTTTTTTGGGGGGGGGGGGCGATGAGGGTGCATGTAATAATGTTTAACAAATAATATAAATATCATCCGGTTTAACCAAGGTAATTCTGACGATACACAGTCAATGAGCATGCTAAATCTTTTGGTGGTTGTCACTCAGGAAGACACTACCTTTTAAATCAGGAGACGACACTGAATCCTACGCTCGGTAGTTTTACCGTGGGACTGGAACACGGGGAGTTCAGTTAGAAATCCAGCGTCTTACCGGCTGGACGAAGGTGTTAGTTATGGGTAAAAACCAGAACAAAACAGTATAGAGGATCGAAAATGCGTTGTCTGAACTCCGAAGACATAAAATAAGTTACTCCCACGAATTTCATGTACCTCCCCGAATTACGCCACGTCTTAATCACTATTCTATTTATCAGTTAGGGATTGGAATCCCTATTGATTGAAAATATGTTGCATTTCTGTGAAAATAAGCGATTAAGATGGCGGCAGCAAAACACTTGACCAAAGTTTTACGTATGGTTACTATAAGAAACCGTTTCGTCTTTCTGCGCATGCGTCCAAATCACACTGACATTGAAAACTGATAATTTCCAATACCATAAAATACATTCCTCGATGCTTTTTCTAGAATTACTGACGATAATTGCAAATATTGATATTTCTCTGAAATATTATGGGATAGAGTCCCATAATACTGATATATTAAGGAGCTTGTCGCAAATTTTTAACCTGTGTATATTTTTGTGTTTCATTTCCATTACTTTCTTTCTTACCATGTGAAGATCACAGAGAAAGTATGTGCCTTGTCCATTTTCAGCCAAATCGATATAATATTGCTCTTTGAAGAGCCTGTTCAACATACTATAATATATAGTCCGTCTATTACAAGCACATCTTTAGTTGATGTGCGTATATAGGTCATGCTAATTGTGGACCTTTAAAACACTTTCCTGTAAAATCAAAAGCGTGAACAAAGCACATCATGCTTTCCTGTCGTCTTCGTATAAAATATTAGCAGAATTTGAAATTGGAGATGTGTTTGTACAGAAGTTATAAAATAATAATAACCGTGTTCTTCTTCTGAAAAAAAAAAATATTGGTTTTGTGAGACAATATCTCCAAAACTGCTGACACTAAGAGAAAAACGAAGCTCTGTATGACCATGAGTTAGAAAAGTAAAGCTTTCCTATTAAATAGAAAACAATCTGTTAGAAAATTTGCTTTTTCATGTCTAAGAATCTCTGTAGAGGAAATCTTCCTCCAAAGATATCAATCCTTATACTGGTCAAATATTTTCAGGAAAGAAAAAGGCTGCTTTAAACAAACAAAAGTTGTACAAACAAGAGTTGAGTACAACTGAACATGCAAATCAGTCGCCGAGTTGAAACTTGTCACGGAACTAAATGAAGTATTTATAGTCCCGTGATGCGTCTCATTTGTGCTACCTCGCATAAGCACACCTCATAAATATTTCACTTCTCTTCCTCCTTTCTTTTATAATGTACTGAAACGCGAGTGTCATATTCGGTCTCTTTAGAATTATTAAAGCGACAATATTACTGGATCTCTTTACTTTCGAAAACGCGCTGGACAATAATAAGAAAAACATAAAACATTAGCAGTCTGACATAATTTCATGTTTTGCGGTTACTTTTCTCTTGTTTGGCTGCGTATATTTTTAAAATTTTGAAATTTTATCTTAGAAAGAGATAAAAGAAAAACACTGACGAGGTATTTGACAGAGTGACCATCTAAAGTGTATTTGACACTTTCGCTTCATAAAAACTTCACATTTTCACAGAAGTAATTGTGGTTACAAGTTTTATTTGCAATGTTATTTGAACATGCTAAAACTGAATGGAAAAATATATGGATTTTAGGACGGAAAGAAAACTACTTCTGTAGTTTGTCCGTTGACTGTTTTTCCGTCGATTATACATACATGTACATATGGGGTACAGATAGTCTGTCGGTTCACAGCAACAGACTGTTTAATCAATGAAAAAGAAAAGAAATAGTCGATACGTTCTGTCCACTAGCGGACGAAAAGGGATTGATTTATGTCATTTAAGATACGAGAGAAGGTATATTTTTAAGATTGGAGAATCCATTTTTTGCTGAATTGATCACTTTCAGAATTTCTGGTCACGGAAATAGGCCTGTGAATGAGAGCTTCCATTTAAGAGATTTTGTTCATCTAATCAAGAGTAGGAGGGTTACAGAAAGATTCTTTTTAGGTTTCCAGTTTAAGTGTAATGATGACGTAAGCAGTTTCTTAATTACTTCAATATTAATCTTAAGTTTAGTCAGAGACATAGGCAATCACTGTAAGGTTCAGAAAAGTTATTGTGAATTATCTGAAAGTTTCCTTTGTAATTATTTTCCTGTGAAATATGATGCATTCATAAACATTTCCAATGGTTTGCACCTTTCTTCAGAGCCATTCGTTTCAATCTTGAAGTTTTATATCTCTTCTTGATTATAGTTCTGTGTTCTGGGAAATTAAGCAGAATGTATCCTTTGTTTCCTGATTTTTTTTATATAAACACGAAAAAGCAAGGGAAACAGAATCTTCGGGCCTCTCTAGCAATCCAAACTCCGGTGTTACAACGCAGACGGTTTCCCTCTTTAGTGGTGGTTTGGTGCGTTATTCATTTGGAGCAAAGAACTACTCTTTCAGATCACTGTGAAGTATTTTTGGTCCGAAAACAGGATCACAATCTCCACTGTATTTCCATAGATGTGTAATTCAAAAGTCTTGCATCATTGATTTCTAAAGCCCTGGTGCATCCATATTTCATAAAATGTATAGAACATTACAATTTACATCCCACACCGCTCTCTTGGAACAGCTGCCTGTGCAGACTGACCTGGTTGAGGCCACTGCTTAGTGGTGTTGTAGTAGCGCAGAAATATCCGCCTTTTCACATAGTTAACATATGGGGCCCAAAGCCTCATGTGACGTGGACTATTTTAAAATTGTAGACACAAGATGAGTCGCTTTCGGGGCTGGCCGTAGGGTTCTATTTGAGAATATCTTAAATTCAAACCAGGTCCGAATATGGATACGTTAAACGTTCTATAACTTTGTTCTCTGTTGCATCTCTTAACGAATACATCAATCTCCACCTTAACCTCGAAAAACAGATACGAAGTTATGAATCACCTCGGTATTTCATCCCAGAAAAAGCTTGTATCCCTTTAGCCTGCAGGAGAAAAAAATATTTACATCTTTAAACCAACGCAAAAGAATCTGATTGACGCTTGCATTAAGTAGGGCGTTTCTTTGTAAATGTCTTTGATAACATCAAGATACGAACTAAATTAGCTCCTCAAATGCGGTTCCTTTCTTCTAACATTTTATTTTTATCCACAAATTCTTTAACGCTTAATGAGCTCTTATTTTGAACTGTACCGTCAGTGTTTATAGGACTAAAATAGCCTTCAGATATTTACATTATATGATTGTTAAACTACTATCTCGAAGGTGTGTTTGAGCTTCATTTTCAGCTAGAAAGCCAATTATATTAATGGAAAGGATCGTAAACAAGGAGTTGCATAGACAAAGAAGATTGGTGGCTAATTCATTTCAACTCCAGTTTGTAGTGCAGAATTAGGTAAATAACAGGAAGGTTAAACTTTATCCTCCCCCCTCCCCCCATGAAGGTTTGGAATAGACAAGAAAATAGCTCTGGGTAAATAATAATGGTTGTTATTCTCCAGAGACCAATGTTTATATGACAAATTAACGTAAATATCAAAGTAAGTAGTTCCTTAGTTTTCAAAAGAGTGACTTACTAATCGTTAGGAATCTTTGACATTTTTGTTGGGCATGAAATCGCTGCAGTTAACCAACTAGATCTCGTTAGAAATAAAATAATAAAACTTTTTAAAGACATACTTTTCTTAAACAATTCGTACTAAACAGTAAAACATAATTTTGTTTATGTATGACTAAATAGAAAAACATGAACCGCGCTCTCATATACGGTCACTTTATAAATTCTTGAATTGAATGCTTTTCTTTTTAGTCAAAAATGAACTTTTTATATTTCCCGTAATACTAGAAATGTAATTTTAAAAAAAGAACGAGCCTTCTACGTTTATTGGTTTAGGAGATGCTTCATAAACTGAGTGCAGATGGGAAATCCAAGATGGCGGACTTTTTTCAAAATGGCAGAAAACTTTCAATTTTTATTTTACATTTTTTGTATGTTGATAAGAGCGACAT
>JAGDQP010000589.1:43462-84584 GCA_022664845.1 Lepisma saccharinum | reverse complement strand
ACGTTTTACTTTCTGTAAAATTTCAAAATGCGTGTATATATATAAATGTATGTATACATATATATGACTGTTCCAACGTATTTCATTCAAGCAGAGCATTTTTTCAAGTAGAAAAGAATAAAAGGTAATATTTCTTTAAAATTTAAAATAAAAAAAATAAGTTGAAGTAGTCGGGTTTCGATCCAGGGTCCACAAGCACACTGGTCAGACGCTCTTACCGCAGTAGCCCGCACGACCACCTGGATCGGCACTTAGCTACGAAGGCAGTTGGTGTTTCTGGCTTTCCGAGTGATATCTATAGCTAGGGTTTTACTGCGAAGGAGGTTAATCATTAACACGTTTTTTATTTTACTACGAGGAATGTCTCGTGAAAAAAGGAGCGATACGTTTGCTACAGAGTAAAGATTTATACCTAACTTAATTTATCTCTCCGCCAATACAATCCTTGGCGCTCTCGGTCCACCAGTGAACTGTTTACTGTTCACAGTGTATAAAGGCAATATAAACACTCAAAATGGCGGGGCGTTCCGTGACAAGCAAGTAACGTTACTCCTGTTACTGGATTATAGAATATCCAACCAAGGTTTCAACTTCATCCACAAAACTACGTAACCTCAAAATTGCCAGTTTAGCTTACACTTCGATTAGAAAATGACCGCGTTTTAAGCTTAAAATAAGTTGAACGTTCACGGACAAATCACTTTGGCCAGTTTCAACCCATTTTCAGTTAACGCTAAGCTATTACAAAGAAAATGTTTAACTTTAAAATGGAGTTAATTTTACCAATCTTTCCATTAAAAGGCTTACACTATCCACATTTAAGAGTAAATACAACAAAAAGCTAATTTTCGACTTTTATTTCTCCATAAAGCGGAGTAACTTTCATCCATTTCGTGTTTCTACTTTTTACAGTGTGGAAAGTGATAAAGTGTGGAAACACCATTATATTTTTAAATTGCTGAAAGAAATGGAAAGCAAATACACAGTAATGGGTACTGGGTGGAAGGCGCTTCCTTGTGGAGGGTATAACCACCATCTTGAAGTCCGCCATTTTGAATCTCGATTGATTTTCTTCAATGGATAGGGGGCCGTGTAATATGTCATTCTGGGCTAGAATTTTACGAGAAATACGTTTTGAAGTCGGTTTTGCCATAAATGTAATATTGTGAGAGAGGAGAGTATGGGGTAACAATACAATAGCCTAGAAACATACATTTCTTCCGGAGATAACGAGTGAAATGAAACAAAATGTATACAAAATGGTCCTGAGTATAGTGCCCTATTGATATGTACACATTTGCGTTTCATTTCCTTCGTTATTTCCAGGCAAAATAGGTGTTTCCAGGCCCCAAGCTAGCGTCACATACTCTCCTCTCTCACAATAATACATGCACGGCAAAACTGACTTCAGAAACGTATTTCTCGTAAAATTCTAGCCCAGAATGACATATTACACGACCCCCTTTCCATTGAAGAAAATCAATCGAGATTCAAAATGGCGGACTTCAAGATGGTGGCCATGATGAATATACCCTCCACAGGGAAGCGCCTTCCACCCAGTACCCATTACTGTGTATTTGCTTTCCATTTCTTTCAGCAGTTTAAAAATATAATGGTGTTTCCACACTTCTTTATCATTTTCACAGACAAGAATCGGACTATTGCATCAACAATTTCTCTTCAACCACTGGCCAATGGCACCTAATATTTTACACACAAACTCAGTTTTTTATGCTGATTTTAAAATATGTGCATCTCTTCTAGAATCCGAGTGTCCACTTGAAATAATGTTACTTGTAAAATAATATTGTACTTTGTAGTATTCCATAGACTTGAACAGATAACAGTAATATTGAAAAACGACAAGAAAATTGTTTGGAACCCCATTCAAAATGCTATAAGCCAGAAAATTATCGTATTTTTTGAAGAAAAATATTGAAAGATACTTGGAGTGAATGAATTGAAAGTAAACAATCGTAGAAATGTAAGAGGAAAGAGGAAAAAACACATGACTCAACAAATAATGATGAAGATGAATCAGAAGACAAACATTCCAAAGCAAATATGGTGACGTCAGTAGATAATTTGTAATTCAGTAGTTCCATCTCTATCTCATTCTTTCGTCCACAAATAATCTTTCCACTTCTATGCATAGAATTACTTACTTTGTAATCCAATTCGCAGAAAATGGCCGTTTGATTCAAAAAAAATGTTTGTGCGAAAAATTACGGAATGTGAAAGCGAAAGGCTTAATACTTTCATGGCGATTTTAAAAACTCAACATTTGTTCCTTCTGTTTGCCACATACCAACGTATAGAAAAATAATGATGATTCTAAATATTATCAGTAATTCTAATGTCTATATTACTTTACTAAGAGTCGCCGTGGCTCAGGAGGTAGCGCGTCTGACTACGAATCGGGCAGACCGGGTTCCGATCCCGGCCAGGACAGTGAGACTTTTCTCGCAGTGTTCCCATGCCTGGCGCTCTGAGGTGCACTCAGCCTCCTATCAAATTGAGTACTAGTTTCCTTGATACTCCTGGGCACCTTGGGAAGGTAAAGATGGTCGAGCGTGGAGCTGACCACCGCATCTCAGTAGACACGTACCGTACGTTGAGAATATGTGAGGGCGCTACCTACATATCCCTCACGCACAGTTCACGGCGCGTGCGTATCGCACAGGAGATAGCTTTACCCTTTTTTTGCCTATTGCTTTACTTCTACTTTTACAGAGACCGGAGAAAAAGCGGATGAAGATATAAAAATGGCAAATACATAAAGCAAACTGTAATTATTACAAAAATGTATATCAGTGCTTACCATCAGTCAGATAAATTTGTTTGTTTCATTTGGGAAATTATGTCCGGTAAGACCGTGGCACCAGAACTTTATCAAATTTGATACATAGTTTCAAGGATTTGTGTAACTGAGAACTGAAATCATAGTCCGTCCGCACGTACTGCAATGGTTCACTTATGATTTTAAATTCTTGACAGACATTACAAAAGTAAGGCCATCCTAGTGACCGATCTGTCACTTCCTAGCTGCAATGACGAAAGCGGCAAGTCCGACTTATCTAGTTTCGATTGAAAGATGTATTTCCATTCAAAAATATTTCCATGTTATATTATCTTATCCATTTACAAGTGGACCCACAGACTGCAGAAAAGAACCAACTCCTCAAAAAGTGAAAAACAAGCTGCACAAAAGAATCAACCACAAGATATAAACTAGGGTTAACTGTGTGGCAATAATCCTAAACTGTTATTCTATATTCGGTACTGACGAATCATTGTCACTCTAGATTTGAGTTCCATCTGTGGACTGACAGACAAACTACATTTTACTAACGAGGAAAAGAACAATCTTCTGACACCTGAACTGAGAAAATTATAGTTAACGTTAGAAATTAGAGGATATGCAGAAAAAGAGTATCTGGATAATATTGATGAGCACTCGATAGGTTTACTTGTTAGTGATAGACAATCACAGAAATATTATTTTCTTAATATTTAACTGGATAATGAAGAGAATGAAGAATCCCCATTATTACATTTTAAATGCGTAACTTGAGGAAAAAGAATATAGAAATTTAAAATATATATGCAATCTTGTTTTATGTTTAAATTTAGAATTCAAACGTGGTAAGTAAAGTATCTTCAATATACCCTTCAATTTTACTACCATGCAGGGATGTTCTATATAAGTTTTTTTTAAAAGAATTCTAATTTATTTG
Source organism: Lepisma saccharinum (assembly GCA_022664845.1). Taxonomy (NCBI): domain Eukaryota; kingdom Metazoa; phylum Arthropoda; class Insecta; order Zygentoma; family Lepismatidae; genus Lepisma; species Lepisma saccharinum. Next base: position 80,847 of record JAGDQP010000589.1, on the reverse strand, counting down.
CATGACATAGTACGAAAACAAGATAAAACAAAAAAAAAGAGTTTATATTGAATACACGCTATATAGGACAGAGCGCGTATCCACGAGAATGTAGAGATTATGCAATAACTTTGTTCATGTTTTACGTATGAATGTTTCCCCGATGGTTATAATAACGAAACAGAGCGGTTAGTTTTTTTTATTATTAATAAGAAAAATGAAGTGGAAGATGGTGTGGGGGAGAGAATTTAGTTTTGAAAGTGGTACGAGATCTTCTGGAGAGGTTTGCTAGGGTAGAGTAGGGTAAAGTGGGTAACTGGGGTAGGTGGTAAAAGAAGGTGAATGAAGGAAGTGGAGAGGAGAAGGCGAATGGAACAAGTTACAGTACCGTTCATCTAATTAATTCTCCTCTTGGTGATTCTGGACCACTCATTGGTCCGTGACTTTTGAGAGATATTGGGTTTCTGGCAGAATGCCAGGGCAAACCACAGACTCAGCAAAGGTAGCACAGAAAACGGTTTTCCTTCTCTTAGTCTGGAAAGTGAAATGAGGAGAGTCTTAGTCTCTCTCTCTCTCTCTCTCTCTCTCTCTCTCTCTCTCTCTCTCTCTTTCTTTCTTTCTTTCTTTCCTTCTGTCAGTGTTTCTCTCTACTTCTTTCTCAGACTTTCTGTGAGTCTTGTTCCTAGAAAATGCCAGATTAATACTGAGAATTTCCCTTTTCTTTTCATTAAAGTGGCGATGAATTTCTTTATATATTTGTCTCTTTTTCGTCTGGGCTAAAGTATGGGGAAACTCCTCTAGGGAATTTCCCTTTATGCTTTCTACTCCTCTCTCTCTCTCTCTCTGTGTGTGTCTGTCTTCTCCATCTCCCAGTCATCCCTGTTCATAAATCGAAGAAAATAATGATGAACTTCAGGCGATCTTGATATGACTTTCTTTTGAACTTTCTCAATATTTTAGTTCATAGGAACAAAAAGAAGCTTCACTCATTAAATCAATGGTCCTCTCTCTCTCTCTCTCTCTCTCTCTCTCTCTCTCTCTCTCTCTCTCTCTCTCTCTCTCTTTCTTTCTCTCTCTCTCTCTCTCTCTCTCTCTCTCTCTCTCTCTCGTTGTGTGAGATTAAAGGCAGAGAACTGCTCTGTATGCATTCTTGAGACAAAGTTCACATCTTGATGGGCTGAAGAAAAGTAATCTAGTACTAAAGAAGGAAAGTGTCCTTTGTGTTATGTTTCACGTATATCATAAGTAACATTTCCTTTTTAGGAATCGAAACCCTTGATTTAATTGTAATTAATAAATATTCCCTTCTGTGAAATTTCCTGCAAAGTACAATGTAAACTTGCCCGCATTCTTGAGAATATAAAGTATGAGTCACTGTTGTTTTCTTCTGAGTGATTTTGTGCCGAAAATGTGAAAGTGGGTACTCCCAACAACCCTATTCTGTAAAAAGAAAATATGTAATTAACGTAACCTGATAGAGTGGGTTGGTATTTATAATACATGTGTTATGTTGCTTAGAATACGATAAATTGAAAAGGCTGTAGTCGAGATTCTATGAACAACTACAGAATCTCTGCCCATTATTGCAAGAAACAAGTCACCCGAAGGAAGTTGTAAAGCATGATAGTGACGACAGTGTTCTGCCTGTAGGTAGACCTAGGAGTAGAAGACCCTTGGACAATGTGAATCAATGGTAGTTTTTTCATTATATTTTATTACGTGCCTATTACGTTCTGAAGAAAACAAGACCTGTACTTTTAAGTGGATTCCGATTGCTATACGTATACGTTGAATGTATCTCCCCTGGGAATCGAACCCAGAACTGCTTGATTACAAGGCGTCGAGCAAAATAATCTGTACAGCGGAGATACTCTGTAAACAATGATTCTGTCAGACCCCCCTTTGGGATGTAAACCCCCAGTTATCGAACCCCCACCACCACCACCACCAAATTGAAAACTGTTACGGTCAAAAATCAATTGAAACCGTGCAAAACTCCACTTACACCTTCTCAATCTTGACTTTACATCTCCCCCAACTGAAAATACTGGTGGAATCCCTGTCTGTAAAGTATAAACATGTAAAATGTTAAAGCTTGTTCCATAAATCCTTACCAAAAGTTGATGTGGTAATAACACAAGAATATGTTTCAATTAACCCGTCATTATTGCCCAGATCAAGACGTCATGTTTCAATTTTCAGGAGAAATATGCTTTTCTCAACTTTAGCTTTAGGTCACTCTCCAATCAGGAAAGTTTATTTTTCCCAATACCCTTTTTTTTCCCTTAGCCCTTCGAACACCTACACTGACCGTTTTTGTCAGGTGGCTTTAGTGACGATAGCCGATAGCCCCAGATGTTTTACGGATGGTCGGAGAAGAGACATAGAAAAAGCCGAGTTACAGAGCGATTTCTATTCCTCTCTTTTTCCCCACAAGTTTGGTTTGAAACCCACAGCTACCAGCAGCAGTAAGACATACCACACATTCGCGGGATTTCTTTATTAGCTTCCGCAAAAGATTTATTGGAAGTGCAAAAATGGAACCGAGTGGAGGAAGGAGGAGAAAAACTGGGCCACTGAGCGTTAAGGGGTTATCGATACCCGGATTGCGAAAGGTTTTTCAGGGAGCATTCTACAATATATATATGTATGTGCATGTGTAGAGAGAAAGAGACGGAAATTCGAGGAAAGCCGTTTTTGGAAAATTCTTTTCTACATTTTCTTTTTTTTTTTTTTTATCGTGAAGGGGTTCATGTGATAGGCGGGGGAAAACTCAGAAAATAATGGAGTAGAATAAATTGTCAGCTTGGATAGTTCCTGCTGAATTGCACCTACTTAAAAAAAACTTGAATTGTTTCCAAGGGGAAAAGTTCGATTTTCCGTTCACTTTTTAGAAAAAATCTACATTTTAAAGAAATAATAAAAAAGAGTTCATATTGTCCACGTTCACTTGAATTTTCTTTCCCTCCATTTTTTTTAAATAAATTATTATTTTGATTTTTTTTTTTTAATAGAGAGGGTAGATTTGTAAAGGAACACTAATTCAAAAACAAGAAAAATATAATAAAAGCTGGAAATGCAACTAAAAATCTAATCTTTATACGTCAAAACAGGCTCATGTGAGGGGAAAGATATACTGGTCCATCACATTTGTGAAATACTCTGATTCTCCTTTTTTCACCTATCGAACCAACTGAAGCGAATATTCAAGAAGAATAAAAAAAAAACTTTCGTGAAACGTGACTGAGTTGCGAATGGGAGAATCTTTTTGCTTGTCCCCTCTTTTGTCGCCTTCTTTCTTTTATTTTCTCTCTCGTTTTCCTATCTACATTCTCTCCATTTCTTTACTTTCTCTATCTTTTCTTTTCTACTGATTTCTTTCTCTTTCTTTTTTGTGTCTCTCTTTCTCTGTCTCTCTCCCACACACAAACACACACACTGAGAACCAAAATTAAAAAAAGAACGGCGAAGCGATAGAAGATTTGTCCATTGATTCGCTCTCATCTCAACAACCTTTCATGAATGATGGAACACTGATGGAGAAAATTTCAAGAAAATAGTCTTAACGTTATTGGACGATAAACTCGCAGATAAGAGAGTGAAAATAATAGACAAGTTCGGATAGAGAGACAAGATGTTATTTTTTTTAGTCTATGATAGTTTTGTGTGTGGTGTGCGTTCAGTAAACAGAGTGGTTCGATGATCAGTTTCAAAGCAAAAATGTAGGTCTCGTCTTTAGAAGCTCGTTTAGGACGGAATTCAATATTTCTATTTCTAAAGAGAGAGAGAAAAAAAAAGTAGCCAAATTTGTATATTTCATATTTCCAAAAGCTTTTGAATAAAATTTTGTTATAGTCAATCTTGTCCTACAAACGTAAAAGGTTCTACACCATTCATGGAAAAAATTGAGGATTTTGGATCACAATTTTTTTTTACAAATCTTCTTGTTGTTCGCCGACACCAGTGGGTTGGACATTGCCTGACTAGATCATCGTAAGTATTAAATCGGGGACCAGGGAGAATCACAGGTAATGTGCAGTCAATCAAGATATAGCCAAGGGAAACACCATATACTTTCATCCTTGTGCTTAGGAAATAGGTACTTTGCATTTTCTTTGTCTTCAAAGCGTATCCTACGTTGTTAATGTAAGAGCAAAGTTTATCTTTTAATTGAGTCGCCAGCAGCATCTATTAGTAACATCCTAAACCAGATTTCAATTCATGTATTTAAAGTATAAGTACATTCGATTATCTATAATACTCTCACGTTACGAAATATAAGTATTCATTCTACTCTATAACGTATACGTTAGTATGAAAACGTGAGCATGTTATTAATTTTTGTTTTAAAAAAAACCGTTGTGATTTCTCATTGTCAGAGTTCAACCTAAAAGCGTCGCGGGCTGCAAATAATGGACTCCTGCAGCGGATTGAACAGGCCTACGTTAGATCGCTAAAAAGACTCTTTTCCTGTTATTCGTTTCAAAGTGCACAGCTTAAATTCTTCTGCTGGTAACTTACATTAATTTGCTACTACAGAAATTACCTTCTTGTTCGTAGGAAAAAAAATCCATTGCATTGTCATAATTTTATTTATCCCACAATGAAACTGGATTATTTTGGCAGGAGGGGGATTTTTAATATTAATGTTGAATTTTTCTTTCCGGCGAACCTAATCTCCTTTCAACTTATGGTTGAATGTGATGGGGGGAAAAGATATTTCTCTCCCTTGGAAAATGCTTTTTATTCAATGGAATAATCCCATTTCATTCTATACACACATGTCAAGACAAGTATATTTGTTTTCATTCTATAATTGTCAACCATCTCATCTGTGACAGTTGCTATCGATCTGTAGAAATCAATTTCCATCACTTTCTTCCCAGTGTTCTGCAGGAAACACCAATCAGCTCTGTCTTTAAAACAAACGGGAACACTAAATAGGTTGTGAACAAATTAATATACAGGATATTTGGAAAGAAACGATGAGATTACGTAACTGAATAATGTAGTTATGTATTACCCTACAAGGGTATGTTCGATGTTATGGCATGCAGTACAAGAATGTTTCTACCAGAGACATCCTGAAAGACTTTGGTAATGATGGTACGTAAATTATGTCATTAACGAACTGCCAAAGAGAAAAGAAATTGCCTGGTGTTAGATCTGGTGAACAGGGTGGCCATAGGGAAATTTCTCGTCGCCATCTGTAACACGAGCAATGCAGCGTTTTTGAAATGATGTGATTAAAAAGCACTTGCACGTTGTTCTTAAAAGGAGGAGCTCTGTACGAAAGGAAATCCGCCTGCACTGTAACAACATATTTGCAGGACACGAATCGAAACACATAGAACGCGTTCTCCTGCCCACTTGCAATTTTGGAAACTTGAACAACTACTTTCACTAACGGCAAAGGTTACACTCGTATTGGGTGATAGCTAAATAACTATCTTACTCACTTATGTCCTTTTTACATTACTACTATCTTACCATAGTTATCGTTATCCGAGATCATTTTAGAAATGTAAACGCGGGTTTCAAATTTAACCAGATTTCAAATAATATTCGTACCTTAGTAATCTTAATGCAAGTTAGAAGTTAAACGTGGCTCACTTCGTGAATTATTTTTTTCGTTAACGAAATGTATGGTGCGAATCACTTTAATAGTTTAAAAGTGTGATGGCATAGCTACTCTACAACATGTTACGCTACAATCAATTCATTTGTGTTCATCATTTTATAGTTTAAAACTTGTTCTACGCTGCACTCCCACCTATTTCCTATTTAAGTGTAGCAATGTACAAAGCACTGCACAAATTCAGTCCACTCCAGTCGGGTCTCGTAGTAGGACTCTCCTAGCCTCTTTCAAAAGTGTGCTATTCCACCATCAATATCACTCTACATGTACAAGGGTTGTTCAAAATAATGTGAATACCCCGTAAATCTGGAATATTTCGTTATTAGTAAGGTACTGGATTATCATTTTCCTTCAATACATCTTTTGAGTAGTCTCTGGTGGAATATTCCTGTATTTTTCAACCAAAACATCTCTCAAATCGCTTCAGAGATATTTAAATACATCTGCTTATTATTCAGCTCTCCAAAACTGTTCAAACCTAAATTGATTATATTAGTCAGAGGATTAACGCTGCACCATAAATCTTAGTGAACCTGAATCTCTGATTGGTGTTTTATCTGTGTGTATGCGTACGTTGGCATCTTTAGCCTCACTGCTAGATCATAGAACAAGCCTGCTGACCCGGAATGTTTACGTACTCTCTGGCAGCAGTAGTCGAATGTCCATACACTTATTCTATACTTTCAGCTTCTCTTGTATACATTAGTTATATCCGAACATAACGAACACGAACACTTAATGTTGTTGCAGAATTAATTGCAAATACGGCCTATAATATCCAAGAGAGATTCCAGTTTTTTTATGTACATACAGCGCAGCATATCAGCAAGCGGAGCGATGATTCGTCTCTTCGAATGTTCTGTTATGTCTGGTTTTCTTTTGTATCAACTTCAACATTTTCGTCAAACTGTAGCATCCGATTTGTGTTCAATGAATCATACAATACACCACTTCCTCTTTTGAGGATGTATGGCAACTGAACAAAAATAGCATAACCATTGTTTAGGCCGCGAGATGACACCACTTTTCAGACACATGACAAGAACGTACTTCGCCTTTGAACTGAAACTTGCCCAGAACATCAGTACAGTTACACAATTACTAATTTTTCAGTTTAAAAAGATCAGAAATATACATATGTCGGGCAGGCTGCAAGGTATCTTAAATTGACCATGCTATTAGTAATCGCGGGAGAACACAGGGTAGGCCTACACATTTATAATAGAGGGAAAATAAAAAGCATGCAGTGAGACTATATAATGGACAAACCCCCTAATAGATTTAATTTGTAGATACCTTTCAAGTATATTCTATATATCTAGGTGAATATATACATGTTTCCTCAAAATCAAGTGTATATATATGACATGTGTGTACATGATAGATGTCAAAAGTTTGTCAAATAGATTAGAAAGTCTTAGTTACTTTGCTGCCCAGCATTGTAGCCTATTATTTCTATCTACGTTGTTGGGTTCTCATACTTTCCGTTTCTCACCATCGTTCTTTCCTCTCAGAGGTTTGTTGAAAACCATTTCCCGTTCCTGTCTCTTACCTTTTGCACTTCTCTTTAAGTTCTACATTCTAAGTTTCCTCTGTTCTGTGACCTCACACGGAAACCTTGGATGTTCCTTCCCTCTGTAGGCTCATCTGATGTTGTTTTTGCTCAAGTAAGTGGAACCACATTTATGCTTGTGACGGCCACTTTCAGAGAGGTTGATGAAATTGTCCTCTCTTTTGCCAGTCTTTTGAAGCAAGAAAGAAAAAGAGGTGAAAATGGAAGCGATGTATTCTTCTTTCTTTCTGTCTTCTCTCCCTCATTTTCACCACGTCTTTCCCGTTTCACCAAAAAGCAGTCTATCAGAAGTTCCAGTCGTCTACATTTTCGCTCAATACGTGGCAGTTTGTGAATAACAGTTTTGTTCCTAAGCCAAGGACATTCCTGTATCCTAAGTTCACTTTGCAAAGGAACAGATCTTTTCATTTTTATGATTTTATTGTACATACAGGGTGGCCAGAAAGTCCCTTTACACGTGCAATCATTTCATTGTAACTTTAATAACACTTTAATTATCCCTTACAGTTATCTAATAACACTTACGCATCACTCACGCACTAACTTTAGCACATGTTTCCCTTCGGGTTGATGGACGACCAGAGCGGGGGAGGGGGAAGCATTCAAAACACTTCCCAGGCGGAAAGCTTTCTTCTCCCACGTGGTCGAAGTCTGACGACTTGGTGGCTCCTTACCGAACCGTTCACGAAACCTATCCATCACCTGTGTCATTGTGCTTCCGTTCATGGACCCACACACTTGTCACTAAGCGCTCCTCCAAAGTGAAGTCGCTGGTATCTGCCATTGTTCTTCACCAAACACAGAGACGTGAGACAATGAACTGGTCAACGCACAGACTTTATTCTCCTCCCTGGACAGTCACGTGGCAGTTACGCGGCAATCACGTTGCAATTTACGTGAGGAGCACTGTTGCCATATCAATGATCTGGATGGGAGGTTCGAATCTTAAATATCTTACCATCTTACACTGTTACACGCAGTGCTCCATTTGTAGCTGGGGATGGTTGGGATTATCCCCCTCTCGGCAAAAATCTTTCTGGTACTTTTTACAGATATATACCTCTAGCCTGGGATATGGACGATCCCAAAATACCGTATAATACATATCTCACTAACTATTCCCTCTCTCTGGAAACTACAGAAATCGAACACTGGTTACACGCATTTAGTTCAGGTATAAAGGGACTTTCTGGCCACCTTGTAGATGAATGACGGTTTAAAGATGGTATGTTAATAATGATTAGAACTTTTGATATCTCTACAGAAGTGAGATGAATGAGTGGTTGAAAAATAGAATGCAATATTAAAGAAATTAACTGGGTCTCGTTACGATGGAAATGATTTAACATTGTTGTGTGGTTGAACCCCTAAGCCTAATCTCCTTCTTTAGTTTGTTATATGAGGTACAGTCGTTCCTTCATCTTGCTCGAATATGTTGTTAACAATTGAGTATTATTATTACCATGGAAAGAGCAAATATGTTTACACTCTGATACAGCTAAATATTGAAGAGCTTCCATCCTGATGCAAGCTTAACTAAAGCCTGACAGCTATAATTGTTGAGCACTCGTCATTAAGATCAAAGGAAAGGAAAGGAGAAGCTTCATCTGCTGTTACTCATAAAGATAAGAAAGTATGGCCAAACTCTATATAACGTGCAGAATAAACATGAATTCACAGAAATAATGGTAGCTCAGGAGCAGATAAAAAGTACAGTTAAGGAAATTCAAATTCTTCATCAATCTCAGATGGATGAATTGTTACATTTATTGCTTAAGTATAGATCGGTGTTTAATGATCGACCAGGATGCCACAGATTGTACGTGTATGATGTAGACTTAATTGAAGACGTAATAGCAAAATCTAAGCAGTATCCTATTCCCTATGCCAAAAGAGAGGCACTAATGAAGGAAATTAACACTTTGGTTCTAATCGAGCTAATTGTTCCTACGTAATGTTAGAATATGTGTTTATTAATTACGTTTCGTTGCCTGGAAACGTTAATCAGCTTAATTCTGGCGCCGCTACTATGGCTATCGACCATAACAATTTTGGAGGAAGCAAGTTCAGTCGTTCTTACGTAATGCGTGAAAATATGTATTTTCTTGTAGAAAGATTACCATGGAAATCATGCAACTCTTAGCCAATCTAAAGCCTTTTAAACCTTCTTCAGCGCATAACCCACCACCATACGATAATTAGTGGAGATCATCAGTCCAGAAATTTCGGAGTAATTTTTTTTTTAAATAAAAAAAAAGTGAATGTATAAGAGCTTTTCTCTTTTACTTAAATAGTATTCCTATTCGCAAAGTTGATCATTTACTCTTATGTTGACTGATATTCGAGGGACATTCTGGATTTACAGTTCCCTGACTTCACGAGCTATTAGACACTGCTCTGACCATAATATTTAAATATTACAAAGAGCTAGAAAAGTATTGTCTACTTTTTAGTGTATTTTTCTTAACAATGTGTTTTTTTTTTATTTTTTATGTGTTTTATTTAACCTTTCGTAGTGTTATCCATATTCGACATACGAGGGTCGCTTAATAAGTCTTTAGGAAAAGATAGAAAAACAAATTATTTTAGCTAGATTTTTACTTTTCAACCCCTTTAGCTCGAAATGCTTTTTCGAGCATTTCTCCAACTTTTTTAAGACGTCCAAAAAGTAGGATTTCGGAAGGCCTCAAAATAGGCATCTGTTTAGGTGAAGACCTCGTTCAACGTGAATTTTTTTTCGCCGAGCTATTTTTTTTTTATTTGGAAATTTAAAAAAGTCACTGGGGGGGGGGGGCAAATCTTGTGAATACGGTGGATGTTGTAATGATTCGAACTTTAATTCTATAATTTTCGCCATCAAAACTGCGCAGATGTGCACCCGTGCATTGTCATGATGATTTTTTTTTTTTTTTTTTGCGAAATGAGGACTTTTTGTTTCGATTTTTTCGCTCAACCGGTGAAATAACAACACATAATACTCTCCATTTATCGTTTGTCCTTTTTCCAAGTAATCGATGTAGATGATTCCACGTGTATCCCAAAAATCGTGGCCATGACCTTGTCGGTCGATTTCACCGTCTTCGCCGTCTTCTGAGCCGGATCGCTTTTAAAAACCCACTGTTCCTTTGTCTCTGGAGTGTAGTACTGTATCCATGTTTCGTCCACAGTTATATATCGACGCAGAAATTCGTCACGATTGCGACAGAAAAGCGCCAAACCAGCCCTCAATCGATCACACGATTGTGTTTATTCTCCACTGAGAGAGACGCGGCACTCATCTTGCCGAGAATTTTTTCACGCCCAATTTTTCGCGCAAAATTGAAAACGCTGTACCTTGCGATATGCCTGTGGCCTCAACTATTTCACGCACTTTGGTTCTTCCATCATTAAAAACCATACCGTCGATTTTGTCAATCATTTCGGAAGAAGTCACTTCCACTAGACGTCCCGACTGATGTTCATCATTTGTGGATGTACAGCCACGTTTAAACTCATTTACTCAATTGTAAACAGTCGCAAACACAGGAGAAGATTTGCCAAGAACTTCATCCAACTCGGCTTTCATCTCTTTCGATGTTTAAATTGAAGTGTTTAATCACCGCACGAAACTCTTTTTTTTTCATATTCTACTTTTCTTTCTATATGAACAAATATTTGTTGCTATGGAAATGAAACCACGTGATGGATATAGCTGAAACTTTAACAGCAGTCTAGTGAGATATGGCGCTTACTAAGAACAAACCTCTTTCGATTCTAAGAGCTGATTTGATTTTCTCTTCGATTTTCTAAGGAATTACTGAACGACCCTCGTAACTTCTAACTAAAAACCATAAATATTTTTGGGGTTACTTGAATAGTAGGAACGCCAGAAAGCAGTGACACCTAGTAGCTTGAGAAACTGTCAGATGCCTGCAGCGAGAACAAGAAATTTTCAAAGCGTAATATTTTAAGCTTGGTAATAATTTACTTAAAGTGTGCTAATAATAATAATAGCGTTGTAATAATAGAAAGCATAGCTACGAGTCAAGAGACAACTTTTGTTCTCTAAATTGCCAACATCGAAACTTCCAACTGCAAAATTTTAGATCCAAGCATGACAGGTTTGTATTACGTATTTTTCACTAGTCGTTAACTTCGTTAAAACAGAGCAAATGAGAAACTTTGCTCTTCCGCGACCGATATAACCATTCTGTCATTACATTAAGACACTTTTAGTAACGTTGACATTTTTAAAAAATCACGAGAACCTACCCTTCTAAAGGTTAATTGTTCCCATATCTCGTGATGCCATTTTCACAATCGACGTATTATATTGACATTCTTTTTTTTTCTTCGTGTGATGTGTTTATAACTCTATTATGTCCTCTTCCTGGTGCCATACAAAGACAAGGAAGATGAGTGAATTCATCTGTTTTACTGAGGCTAAAAATTCCATCGAAGCTTGACTTTACGATAATTTCAAATACCAGATGGCATCACCAACCAAAGTGAATAAAATAGAGAAAGTAATTTTTAAAAATAGAAATGTATCTTTTAACTCCTTTCATTTTTTTTTCTTTTAAAAATAAAATTAATCTTTTCGAGGAACACGTGACGAAAATTGATATATTTTAACTACTTCTTCTCACGAGTTTATTTATACTTGAATGTGACATTTCATTTTGTGTTAATTAAGGTTCACTGAAGGACTAAAAACTGAAACATTGGACTTAGTGCTCTTTTTCACTCAAGTACAAGCCCTCTTTTAGAGATCGAGTGTGGATCGAAAATATGTGGAGCGCTACCTGCACATCACCCATGCGCCGTTCACGACGCCCTTTTTACCAAAGTAAGAATATAATCTACAAATGCTACATCATGATGCAAATATTTGTGAAATTCAGAGATAAATCCAGTATGGTAGGTGAAACAATTAGTCAGCACATATCCTCCTGGAAGACTATTTATTACTGAACAAAAACGGGGTTACTGACTTTTTGACCTTTGAATTTCCGCTCTGTAGTTTTCTCTTAAGTTCAGAATGTTTGCAGCATGGTGCTAGTAGTAATTGTGAATTACATTGTTATTTTGTTCATATTTTAACAATCTCCGATGAATTAAAGGGACTTTAAAATGAAAAATAGTACAAAACCAGTTCTTTTGTTTTCAATGCTTATAATTGTTGGAATAATAGTGGAATGCCTATTATATTTATCTGGATTGATAAAACATTTTACGACGTTTAAATAAAGAACCTTAATGGTATACGCGCAATAAAACAATTTCGTCACTATCGGACTATAAAATCTGTTCTTCTTGTAAGCGATTCAAATATAAATATGGAGTGGGTTATTCGTATTTATTTATTTATTTCGTCATTCAAAAGGATTGATTCTGTGCAACATTTTTTGCTAATATTCAACAGAATATCAACCGTCTTGAAGCACAGAAGTAAGAGGGTTTGGTAGCAGAATTCCACAGAGCGTGAGAGGATTCCTAATCCCAGTTATTGAGAAAATAATATGATTAGTAACATCTTACGTCATACTTGCACTCCGCCAATAGCAACATTGTTTTCTTTATTCTATGCGAAAACGTTTGGGATCCACAAATACGCAAAGGAACACTGATAAGTGGAATGGAATATCATATATTCGCAGCGCAGCGTTTCGAACATATCGCAAGTTGTTAGATAGAGTAACTAGCAGCCTAATTATAATAAAAATTCCTATTGTTATCTATCTATATATACTGCTACCCTTCTTTAGATATTATTGTATAGCATTGGTATGTTTATATTCACGTTTAATGAGTATGATCGTTGAAAAGGTTGCGTTATATCCATACACCACAAGAAGTAATAGAAATTAATCACATTACTCTGGTCAATTTCAAACCCATTTGTTAAGCTCTATTATTAAAGTTGTTTAGTAGAGAAATTGCATACAAGAATATTTGAATACTACCGTGAATTTTAGATCACTGATTCGTTCTTCGTTACTGTGAGTCATCTTTAAAAGGCATTTTGGAGTTAAGAGGGATTGGAGAGAATTTAAAAAAAATCACATTTTCATGTAATATCTTCAATAATTGCAAAACAATTCTAGAATATGTTGTGCACAAGTACAGAAAATTAATCATTATTCTAATTTGTTGTTTCTATAATTATTGATGACATTTTCTGAAAAATCTTGTTTTGAACAGTCCCTCCTAGAAGATCCGCACAGAGTAGAAGATATTCCGCATGAAATTAATGTATATTTTTAGTCTTAGCTAAATATAAACTACTGTTGTCATAAAAAAAAGTGTTACGAATTATTGTGTTGCGAGAGTTACAGAATTAAATAAACTAGATTTTACGGATTTGATTTTACACTTCTTAACCTTGGTATTGTTAAGATAGTTTCGTTCTTGAATACATTTATGACTAAAAGTAAGCGCTAGAGTAAGAAATTTAAATTTATCATCTCATAAATGTATTTAACAAATCAATATTTCTTATTTACGTACATACTTACTTGTCTTTGTGAGCAGTGCAGTTCTCGTGTAACCATGTGTTGCATGAGATGCATTTGATCCAGTCATATTTCGAGGTAGTCATAGAATACAATTACACGCATTTTACGAGTGTATTGACTTTGTTTTCACTGTCCTGATCCGTAGCAGTTTCTTTACTTTGTTCACTAGATTCGATTGATTGGTGATGAGTGTGATATTTCAACTTACGATTGCGTTTACATTTGTTATGCTTTTGATGTTTGAATACTTTTGAGACTTATCGGCTGCAGCTTGTGTGTTTCTAGCTCCAACTTTTTCCCTAATTCCTAATGCTGCTTCGGTCGTCTTATCTCATGTTTTGAGAATCTAAAACATTTGCTGCAGTGATCTTGCGTCTGTATGTTGAGGACTCCTTTTTATATAAATCGGTGAAAGTATCGGTAAAGCCTTTGATGGTCTCTTTGGAATCTGGTCAGAAGTAGATGGTCGACCAGTAAGTAGAATAGATAAGAAGAATCAACTTATACTTTTCATTCTGTACTCTGTTGCCCACTGGGTTTTTTCCTATTCATTTCTCGTGTATTCATTGTTCTGTCCTCTTTCTGCTCGTATGAACTTAAAGAGCACGAAAGCTTTGTGGAATGCACAATATCTCCTCCATTGACTTAAATGAATGTATTGCATAGTTCACGCTTTCACAAATTATCCTCAGTGGTTAGGAAAATAATGCGCAACAAAATAGGTCGAGTGTAATGACCTCAAAGTGTGTATAATACTATTTTCGACATATTACCTTTTCGATTTGCAATAATATTTCAACAAAACATACTTCTTAAAATATACATAACGTTTACGAATATAATCCTTCCACCACTCAAAAAAATATAATCCATCTCAGCAAACATCTCGTGTTGACACATGAACTAACCGTTCTGTCGGCGACGTTTGCAGAATTCCGTAAATAGTTGTACCCTAACTAAATTCCTTCTTAAAATCTCTCCTACCCTGTAACCTTTCTTTAAATATTTAATTTGTTGCTTCCTATTAAATTTCAATCCTTTTTCTTCCAGGTAACGTTATTTCTGTCAGTAAACATTCCACAATCTTTAAGGCAATGCGATAGTGTGTAGTATCTTTAAGTTTTCAGATTAGGTAGGTTAGGGCAGTTCTACAATAAAACCGCTAAACTTCTAGTGAGCGCTAAGTTGAGGCCAAGTCTGATTTTGGCCAATCAGAGAGTTGGCCTCAACTTAGCGCTGACGAAGTTTAGCGGTCGATTGGTTAGTCCTACAAATTCATTTCCATTATTTTTCCTAATATCGCGTAACACCGTATATTCTTTTTTTAAGAAAAGGCCAAATGTAGTGTTATGATACTAAATAACGAGGACATACCCATACAAAATATTTTCATATTCCTTATCGACGCAAGTACTTATTACAATAATCAACAAATCTTCCCATTTGCTAGAAGTATACAACATAAATTTGATTTTAAAATGATTACAAGACGAGAAACAAAAGCTCTTTTTTTTTAAAGAAAAAAAGAAAGAAAAGACGAATTAGATTTATTTGTCTACAAATAGAAAGTTTTCTGGAAATTGGAGAAAAGAAAAAGCTTTGTTTTAATCACAGTGGAGAACAGTTGCAAAAATTTATCACCTCGTAAAGTTAGATTAGTGAACAAACCTTAAGCCACGCCCATTCTGTGCACTTCTTTCTTTTGCTTTCTCTTTTCTATTGGTGGACAGTAAAAAAGAACTAACTTTGGAGTTTGAAAAAAAGGAAATAAAGAAAAGAAATGTTCGAAGAAGCAATCAGTGCTAATAAGAAAAACTGAAGTCTTATCTAATTTAGACATTTCTAGACTGAAAGAAAGGAAGTAGTAGGTAGTTGGGAAAGCCGTATTTTCATTTCTTTGCGTTACGATATGATTTTATTTCTCTCTTTGTTTGAAGAAAGTGAAAGTGTTGACAAGGCGCGAAGAATAAATTTTCAAATCATGTGATTTGATTTTTGTGAGTGAAATAAGGTCGTCCAATATGTGTGGTGTACACTGAGATTCGTAGAAAATGGCCGCTAGATGCACATTATAAGTGTGGTGTTGTCAGAGTGTACAAGTATTGGACTCACAAAATTGTCGAATCATTTTCTGTTAATCTGAACGTACTATACGTAACAGATACTGTACATAGTCAATAGGTACACGCACAGTTACACAAAATGTACCTATATAGCTACACACACACACACATTTGATTACTTTTGTAGTAAATAAAATCTGATCGAAAAGCTTTAATGCCTTTCATGTAATATTAACAAGAGGACTGAGTAATTTTATTATTTATGACTACGTGTATAACAAATCCTTTGATATTACAAAGAAATATTTCTTTTAACACACAGCGAGTAGGGAATAATACCAGTTTCAACAGCACAGCAAACAAAAGGCGGCAACTTGCATGTATTGTTCCCTTCTGAGCCATTGAACGGAAGACAATCGATAGTTGAACTAATGCCAACTCTCAGCACAACATCGCTCCCTCGCTCCGTTTTTTGTGTGTGAAGTGCAAACTGAAATGTAGTGTTTGTTCTGCTGGAATATGCATTCATAGTAATAATGCAAAGTTCCCACTGTGTGTGCGCTTCAATTTATAATTATTATTCATTTCTAAATAGGAATGGAAAATAATAATGGACTTTAATTACACATTGTTTGATCAGTATTTTAATTAATTATTAGTGAACAAGAAACAAAATCCTCCCTAAATGAATAACTGTTGCTGCTAGTGTTATAAAAAAATGTGGAACAGGTTATTTTTCCTGAGAATGTACGAAGAGATCACGCCCCTAAGCGTGTTACGAAGATGATATCTTTTTTTATTTTACTGTTCCTAACACTATTATGGAATGTTGAACTACTTCCTTAAACATGCATAATTATATACGAGAATAAGTCAATAAGTACGTGCACTTTCTAATCGTCTTATTTTTAATCGTCTCCAGTTTGGCTGTACGGCTTTCTGCTGTCGCAAGCTAATAGATGGCACCATTGTCTTAGCGTGTGGTAGGTTTCATCGTCGCGAAGTAGACATGGCTGCGGCACTGTCCATTTGCACCACAGAAAAACAGCGTTCCGTAATTTTTTTTTTTTTAGTCTGAAGGTGTACCAAAATTTTAAATCTTTAGAGGACTGTCAGCACAATTACGGGGCCAATGTTTTACCACGGCGAAGTGTTTATCACTGGATTGAAAAGTTCAAATGTGGTCGAACAAGCGTGTGAAGGACGTGGCTTGCTGCTCAACCGAAAACCTTTTTTTTTCTCAGGGTATCGGAAACCCTGTGGAACGATGGACCAAGTGTATTTAAAAGCGTGATGACTATGTTGTAAAATGATGACATTGTAAGTTTTCTACTGTTGTCATAAATGATAAACATTCAGTGCATTTACTTTTTGACTGATCCTCGTAATTCATCTACTAAAATTGCGCGGATTAATATTTACATCTACAATTTAGTATTATTCTTATTACTACTGTGTACGTAAAAACATACGAAAGGTGGCAGCATTAAGGTAATTTAATAATGATAATGTTCATTACCGATATTATAATTCCAACTTAGAAACACAAAAGGAACTTAAAAAGAAATAGTATTTTCACATTTCTTCCATTACATACTTAGAATTATTTAACATTTCATTTCTTTCCCTAATATTTCTCTCTTTCTTCTTCCACACCACTCGCATTACGATCAATTAGTTTCTGTCCTAAAATGAAATTAGTTTAAATTGTTTTATTTCTCGTTCGTTCAGTTTTTGATTTTCAATTCTTTTCAGTTCTATTAAATTATAATGAGGTTTTATATTGTCCAAAAATGAATTGTTCTCAAATTAATTTAAATTATTACATAATGCTAATGGCGACAAAATATCCCATTACACATGCCCCCGTTCCGTTAAAAATAAAAATAAAAAATCATTTATCAGCTCTTTTATTTATACGTAACAGCAGTAAACTTATTTCATCCTTCAGCTGGTTTCCATTTCATCTTTATTCGTGATGTGCCTTGAACATTTTCGTCTATTACTATACCACTACTGGGTTCATAAAACTGTTCATAATATTTGTTAGAAAGGTTATGTCTGTTTAACATATGGAGAGGTTGCTCACAAATATTCTCCAGTTGTTCCAACTTTCTTTGCATTGGCATTGTCTTTGTCTCTTCATACATCTGGTCTACTCCGTATTCTAAACTTTAATATTTGTGTTCCTTCCAATTATTTTTTAATATTCTGAGCAATAACTTGTATCAAAATCTTCTTTATTTTTTTCTGTGTAACTTGTAGTTTCACATACCACACAATTATCCCACTCCTTTTTTATCTCTCTTCAATTCAATTTTGCTTTTTGATATGTTCATATAATTCTTGTACTTCTTGACTTATACTTTCTTCTGTTTTTGTTCGTAAGGTCTCCTTTTGTTGTTTAGTAGCTTTCCTTGCTTGTCTGGAATTGGTCTTACGTTTTACCTTTGGATCATCCAAACCCTTATTCTAATTAGTCTCTTGTCTAGAACTTTGCAGATTTACTTGACAAAGATGTAACATTAGGAGGAATTCTCTTACATATTATTTCTTTTGTGTCTTCCCTTAGGAGAAAAAAATTGATGTTTGTAATTCATACTCACGACATAAAAATGTTCCATAAAATCCTGCCCGAGTATTAGTCCAGTCAATCTGATTTTAAGAGGAAAAAATGGTATAAAGCTAATTTTTTTCTCCATCGACTACTATCATGGAGACAAATCTAGCTAAAAGTCTCCACCCCTACCTCCTTGCTTCCCCCCTACGCCCCCTCAAAGTTAGAAAATCAGCGTTTCAGAGAAATGGTCATATCTCCGAAACTAATCAACATATTGATATGATTGTTTTTTTTTTGTTTTTGTTTTTTTTTAATCTATGAAATGTGTTCTACATTTACATTTCTCTTCAAGACTTTTATATATCTAATAATTTCTCGGTAAATTTAACTTTAACAGTACAAAATAAAAAAAAATGTTCTCGCTATTCTTTTCCTTAGTGAGTTGCGATATAAAAAAATATCCCTAATAAAACTTGTAGAGCATAAATGACTCTCAGTGACTATTTATTGTTTGGGTGAATCAAATATTATGTTTGTGAACATATTTATTAAATAAAACGAATAAAGAAATGCCTCTCTTACTGACTGCGTAGAAATGGTGATAATTGCTTTTTTCCTAAAGATAGAGAAAATGTTTTAAAAAAGTATTTAAAACACGGCTTACATTCACAAATTCCATCAGATCAAAATGTTCTTAATTCACTTGTAACTCACTTCAGGTACTTCGCTTGTAATTTACTTACTTAACGCACTCTCACTTTTCCCATTGGATTAGCTTCAAAGTCTAAAGTCCTCGTTGTGTACACCCAGTGACATTGTTACAGGACCCTCTGCCAACTAAACACATTTCTGTGCAATCAAGGGAGGTTTTTACAAGAAACTTTACAATTACATGGAAGTAACTTCTCCAGGGGATGGTGGTTTAGTTCAATGAATAGGGTCTCCAACCCCATTCAGTTGCGATTATGTCGTCAAATCCAAGTCATTTTTGAATCTGATAGTAAGCTCGAAGGCAGTGTTGTTCTGGTGCACTTGATGTTGGGGGAAGAGGTGCTATATTGAACTTTGGTTTTGATTACATTTTAGCAAGAGCTTTTAGATACATTGAGTATCATCCAAATTAGTTGAACTGGTACATCCGTTGAACATTTCACCTACTTCTGTCAATTGCATTTGCATAAAAAGTTAAGGAATGTTCTGTGAATCAAATTGAGTTCCTATCTAATCCGAAAAACAAGAAAAAAACTTATTGGATGGCTTGTTCAGAAGTTTGCTGATAACCAATATCTGCGTCAGTGGCGAAGAAGGATGCAGATGTTGAAATTTTCCAAAAGGCCATTACTGTATCCAAGAACCACACCCACTGTTCGGTAGTTGCAGTTGGTCAAGATACGGATATATTAGTTTTACTTGTAGGCCTACAACAATCAGATAAACTTTATCTATATTTCCATAATCCCTCTGGCAGCTCTGCAACGTATGACATCAATAAAGTCCGTGAAGAGATTGGAGAAATTAAGAAGGTGCTACTCTTGTTTCACGCTGTAACAGTATGTGATACCACTTATTATTTTTATGTAAAAGGCAAAATTAAAGCGTACAATATGTTAAAGAGCTCGGAAGAGTTGCGAGAAGAATAGCTTTTTATGCAAATGCAATTGACAGAAATAATATTAAGGAGGTAGGTGACATTTTCAACGGATGTACCAGTTCAACTAATTTGGATGATATTCAATGTATCTAAAAGCTCTTGCTAAAATGTAATCAAAACCAAAGTTCAATATGGCACCTCTTCCCCCAACATCAAGTGCAGCTGAACAACACTGCCTTCGAGCTTACTATCAGATTCAAAAATGACTTGGATTTGACGACATAATCGCAACTGAATGGGGTTGGAGACCCTATTCATTGAACTAAACCACCATCCCCTGGAGAAGTTACTTCCATGTAATTGTAAAGTTTCTTGTAAAAACCTCCCTTGATTGCACAGAAATGTGTTTAGTTGGCAGAGGGTCCTGTAACAATGTCACTGGGTGTACACAACGAGGACTTTAGACTTTGAAGCTAATCCAATGGGAAAAGTGAGAGTGCGTTAAGTAAGTAAATTACAAGCGAAGTACCTGAAGTGAGTTACAAGTGAATTAAGAACATTTTGATCTGATGGAATTTGTGAATGTAAGCCGTGTTTTAAACATTTTTTTAAAACATTTTCTCTATCTTTAGGAAAAAAGCAATTATAACCATTTCTAAGCAGTCAGTAAGAGAGGAATTCCTTTATTCGTTTTATTTAATAAATATGTTCACGAACATAATATTTGATTCACCCAAACAATAAATAGTCACTGAGAGTCATTTATGCTCTACAAGTTTTATTAGGGATATTTTTTTTTATATCACAACTCATTAAGGAAAAAAAATAGGGGTAACATTTATTTATTTTATTTTGTACTGTTTAGGTTAAATTTACCGAAAAACTATTAGATATATCGAAACCTTGAAGATAAATAAAAATGTAGAAACCATTTCACAGATGAAACGAAAGAAACAATCATATCAATATGTTGATTAGTTTCGGAGATATGACCGTTTTTCTGAAACGCTGATTTTCTAACATTAGGGGGAGTAGGGGGAAGCAAGGGTGTAGGGGTGGGGACTTTTAGCCAGACATTTGTCTCCATGGTAGTAGCCGATGGAGAGAAAATTATCTTTATACCATTTTTTCCCCTCTATCAGTTGTTTTACCGAACAGATTGACTGGACTATATGTCAATTAGACAGTTCTTTAAAAACTTAAACCTTATTTTGTATGGACCAGTCCAGTAACTTTTGACATCGGCTTGTCCCGATTCGGCCCATCTACAGCTAGTTAAAATCCACAAATATTCATGTCCCTGGCGGATTCGAACACGCGACCTTCGAGTCACTGACCTAACGCCTTAGACCACACAGCTACCTGGACATCTGGACAGTTCTTAGCAAAAAATTGTGTTAACTGTTTTCTCAGCTCTAACAACTATATTGGTCATTATGTTTGTTAATCCACGAAAGGAGAGGACTTGTATGTTGTCTGTGTTTACTCCATTTATTGTTACTAAAGTCATTACAGTCACACACTGAAAGACTGTGCAGAACGATGATTGTTAGAAGCTACGTTCAACTTCTGTTCTATTAATGCATGACTCTTATCATGACAATAGTCATAATAATATTCTGGTTACTGCCATTTAATGTATGGTTACTATAGATGCTCCTTGATCAATTCTATGTTCAACCTCTGAGTTGACATACGACGAGGAGGTTGTGTCCTTGATACTTCGGATCAGTGTTTATTTTGATTATTTGGCACTTGACTTAATACACACACGTTTTCATGATCATTATATCGGGTATTGGACGGAATATCTCTGTCTTCATCTCTACTAACAAAACATTCGTTATTGGTTGCCGTATCATAATGATCAGTTCTATCGTTATTTGCTCTCCTTTCATAGCGATTATTATTATTATTATTAGATTTATTGGTTGTAAATCTGCTGTTGCAATAATTACCATTTCTCGAACGTTCTTGTCTATTGTTATACTCTCTGTTAGATTTTTCATTTTGATGTTCTGTTTTTGCTCTGAATCTGTCCACCTTCTTTACACACTTAAATGTTTCATTTTGTTGTTCTGCTTTTGCTCTTAGTCAGTCTACCTTTCTTATATAATTACACTTTTAATTTTATTGTTCTGTTTTTGCTCTTAGCCGGCCGGGTGGTCGAGCGGTCTGCGGCGGTAGACTATCGACTCAACGGTCCCGGGTTCGAGTCCCGGCAGGGGCATGAGTGTGGATTTTAACACTTAACAGCTAAAGGCAAATCGTGACGGGCCGAAGTCCAAAGTTACTAAACTGGCCCATATAAAAAAAATAAAATAAATAAATAAATGTTTTTGCTCTTAGTCTCTCCATTTTCTTACATACTTAAATTTGTCATTTTATTTTACCCGCTTTTGCCCTTAGTCTGTCTATCTTTCTTACAGTCTATGTGTTTATTCTCTTGCACATTACCCATACTGCAGTAAGCTAACAAAAACAGTGTGCAGAAATCGTTAATATGTTCTAATTCTATTTAGATTAAGCTGAAACCAACCATAGGAATGAACCAAACAAAAATTTAAAATGTGTGGCATTCTTAAAGGAAGTTGACCAAAACAAATTACATAATCACACACACACAGAGAGAGAGAGTTGTATGTGTATCCAAATTTAAAATTATCTTCGTTTTTCTTCCTTTCTTTAGTTCTGAAAACAAGGTTTCTACCTCATCTCTCTTAAATTTACTTTTTTTTTTTTTTAAAGGAAAACTGGTTGAGCTCCTTAAAATACCGTAATCTCTCCCAAATCCATATAAAAAATGAGTTTGGCGTTTATTAAAGAAATACATTTTCTCTGTGGCTTTCCGAGAAACAGAGCGAGCGAGTGAGAGAAACGAAAGAGAGAATCTTCATGTGCATTAAACATGTGGCTGGGGAAATTGAGACAAAAAGGACCATAAAGTAGTAGGCATTTATTTAGCACACTGCGTACCGTCTGCTGAATATAACTGCTGAAGAATATATAATGAAGACGCATATAATGTTGGTACGAACTGCAGAAATACGAGAGAGGACTGAAAGTTTCTAAGACCCACCGTGATGATGATGTCAGATCTTAAAGTAACTTCAAGCATAACAAGTTCGTTACTTTGTATTGTTAACATCGAAATAAGAGTTTCCTTTATAGGAAAGAAGAATATTTAATGCCGAAAAGGTTATTTGTTAAGCTATCAACGTTTTCTTTGGATTGAAAATATCTTCAAGTTGTTTTTTATTTCTGTTTTGAAATTAGATGTAACTCTAAAGGAGTAAAATCAGGTAAACAAAATGCTTAGTCAAGAATTAACGTTCTGCTGATTCAAGCAACCCCTTGAAAGCACTTTAAGCCCTCTCTACGCATGCCGATTTTGTGCTTTCCTTTCTAACTCAGCGTACAATTTATCTTTCTTAATATTGTCAAGAAGTTGAATTCTTCTTCCTTTCTCTCTTTTCTCTTCAACTATAGCTTTAATTTATCCTATAGTATACTTATATACTTACACAAGTCTCTGCACAAGAAATGTTCTAACTAATTTTCTTCTTTCTTCCACACTTCCTCATTACGCATGTTCTACATCCAGTTGCTTTTTAAAAATTCTTCTGCGTCTCCACATTTCGAAGGTTACCCATTTTCATTTTTTTCACTCTTTTGTAGAATTTACGTTTCGGTTCCAATCATATCCCTGCATATCACTGATAAAACAGGGAGCACATTTTATTTTACGGATACGTGTAAATCACATTTAATTTTTATCATATCGTAATAAAATAACTAGAATACTGTTCAACTCTATCGAGTTTTCTTAGATACGAGGCAGGTATGTTTCCCAGTAGCAAAAGCACCAAAGACTTTCAGGTTGACACTATCTTTCAATGTCCACCTCTTGAACGGTTGTTCCAACGATTACACGTTAATTAAATGTTTATTTGTTAGTACAATTGTGAATTCTACGTTGGTAAGGCAGACATTTAACAGTGTTATCAACATGAAATCACTGCTGGTGTGACGTCGTCTGAACTGCGTTACTATAGTAATTTCCAACAGACTTAGGAGTAGCACTTTTCAAAGAAATCATAGCAAATTATTTCTAAGTCGTCTATAATAGTATAATGTCTATGCTTGTAGTACATTTTACTTCATTCTCACCAGAAAATCTAACGAATCATGAGGAAAAAAATATAATTTTGCAATTAACGCATGGTGTTATTAGAAGCCTTAAGCTTTGAAAAAACATAACATATATTTTCCTTTATACAGACAACTGGGGTACCTTTAGGTATAGAAGAACTTTGGGGAAACTGGCACATCAACATTTGACACGCTTTCCTGATTGTCTTGTGAATGATAACAAGACCTAAAGGCAAGGTTGGTTGACTTGATTTACTTGGTTGTTTTGAACTAGCTGTAATATAAACAGAACAGCAGAGAATTGTGATTGCACAGCTACTGTTTCAAATACTCTTTTTTTATTGTTACAAAGCGAAAACATTTTCAAAAAAAAAAGTATAAACTTCTTATTTAATTTTAAAGAATGTAGTTGTTTCAAATACAGCAACTTTCCTATCAGAGATTCTCTATTTTTCAATACAATTTTAACTTAAAGTTACTATATCATATTTGTACATAACATAAAATGAAAATTGAGTCATTCAGTGTGAGAAAGAGGGCTAAGCCACTAAATCAAAAAAGTCGTGATTACTATTTACTTTCATTCGATTGACCTCTGTCTGCAAGTTGACTATCACTATTTCTTATCGGATGCTCCGACAATAAATAGTGATAATCAAATTACATACAGAGATCAGGCGAATGAAAGTAAATAGTAATCACGACTTTGTGGCTTAGCTCTCTTTCTCACACTGAATGACTCAGTTATCAATAACTCTGTTGTATATCACGGAGTATTCTAGTCAAGAGTTGAGAAGACACTTTGTCCAAATCACTCCCTTTTCTGGGGTTACTTTAGACATAACTATACAGGATTTTAGTTGCATTTCCCACATCGATTCAGAACTACCATTAACATCACTATAAAGTATATTTAAAAAACGGTGTAAGAGATAAAATAATAACTTGATATGACATATAACAACCAAATAACAGTAAAAATATTTTTTTAGTGCTCCCAGTTGACCGTAGTTTTGTGCGAGACTATAACATAAAAGGCAAATGAGAAATTGATTTATCTATCTCCCCACCCCCCTTATAGTCCATTCGTGATTTCCAACTCTACTCACTACTATTCCCTGCAGCTATCCCTGATATCAATGCAACCATGTTGAAAATGTCTGCATGTTTAGTTTATGCAGGTTGTATTCTGAAGTGCTCCAGTTACGTCGAAATAAAAACAGAGCCACGAACGTCAGAATAGTTCTTCATATGCATATACATATATCAAACGCACACACATGGGGAAGAGAGAGACATGCACTATTTCATTAGCTTTAGCACCTGCGGCTGTTGATTTGAGTGTAATTAGAATCCAGCCAGTGCAAGAGAATGGAAGAGGGTCTTTTCTTTCCTCTTCATCTAAAATAGGGCTCTTGTTTCTCCTCTAAATAATGTTTTGATGTGAGTTGTGTTATTTCACAACGCACGAACACCAGCACCCACAGAGACACACAGACACACAGGTACTGTATTGATTAACGTAGTGTGCCCATTGTTACGTGCTTCATTTGAGTTCAGTAGTGTATATAGAACGCCAGGTGGCGTGTGAAGCGAACTGCGATGGGGCAACGTTCTCTCTCAAACAGTGCTTTCCCCCATTTTCTGTTCGCATGTACAAAATCAAAAAAAGGAAAAACAGGGAAATGCGGAAAGGGATGGGGAGGAGACAAGGAAGAAGAAAGTAGGAAAAGTGTCTCTACAGACGACTGGAGTTCTAAACCGTTTGTTCGTTATATTTCTTTCCAATTCTTTTTATGAGTTGCTATAATTAACGCAGAAACCTTCTGCCCTTACCGTCCTGAAGGTAAACTAACATGGCTGTTGCTGTTATGTTGTGTTCTAATACGTTGGTAGAGCGCTCACATCTGGTGCTAGGGGTCGTAGAATCGATCCCTGCTCATGCCACGTGGGCTTTGTGGTGAACAAACGCCGTGTGCGTGGGTTTTCTTGGGGTGCTCCCGTTTCCTC
The DNA here is from genome assembly GCA_022664845.1 of Lepisma saccharinum. NCBI lineage: Eukaryota > Metazoa > Arthropoda > Insecta > Zygentoma > Lepismatidae > Lepisma > Lepisma saccharinum. The sequence goes on along the minus strand of JAGDQP010000589.1, from coordinate 54,784 downwards.
CCACTTCTTCATTCCACCTATTCATCCCATCATCATCCATACGGCCTAAGCCATAGTTGCCTAAAGGCCTTAAAATAAATTCAAATTCAGGATTTTTTTAACATTTTACACACGAAATCACTCACAAAATTTAAACACCTTTGTTCACGAAATACTATTGTCTCTAGCAATTTTTAACAAGTCTTTGTTACAGTTTGCATGTCAACAGTTCCACACACTTTTGAAACATTACAGTTATCTTGCAAATTTTACATTTTCTGGGGTAGCTGAAGTAAAATTAAGCCTCTCCGCCTTCGTCACTTTCTTTTGCGACTACACATACAAGTTAATGCTTGGTGCTTATATCTTTAATCTTCTGTAACACATAGTTTAATTTTCCGGAGATCATCGTGCTTTCCCATTTTTAGAGACCAATTACGTTAAACATACACAACGTTTAAGTAAATGTAAATTCGTGGTAAAATTGTCAACTGTCACTTACAGTTTTAACCAGATTTACTAATATTATATTATATTATTAGAACTTGTTTTATTAGAAAACACAGAATTGTTCTGCAACAGAAATTATTAGTACTGCCAGTTTGTTAACTTCTAACTTGTGAATTTCTAGTAATGTTATTAGTAACTTTATGCAACAGGCCCCTGGTAGCCCTTGACAGAAGTCGTTTTCGAATGTTTCTTGTCAAATGAAACCAAAAAAAATGTTCCAATGGTATTTATTCTTCAAACCTTCGAGAAATCCGGGGAGTAAAATAGCCGGGGATGAATGTAATCCGGGAAAACTCCCCGGAAACCGGGAGTGAATTTATTTATATCGCTGAACTTTAAATCCTTATTGAATCGTTAACTTTTATATCCAATGAATCTATCTAGTTTAGCAGTTTATCTGCAAATTTTCAGTGAGTTCCCAAAACTTGCTCTAGAGGACTCTGCTGTTTTCTATCATCTTGCCCTCTGGCCACAAGAAAAGAGAACTTCTTGCAAGAATTTTTTTCATACAATGTAAAAATACTTTTATTATTAAATTTTAACGAAATTGTCTTATTATTACTTTAAATCCAAGAAAGCAGCAAATTAAAGTGTCTAAAAACAGTACATTATGGGAAATGTCCTAGTTACACCATAGACTAAATAATAATATACACTTATCCCGCCTACCTATTTTCGTCTGCGCTAAGGAGCACGTAATATTGAAGCCTGTCGCTAGATGGCTCTGGCGACACTTTCAGTCGCTGATTCTTTCCAGTTGTAGAGACCAGAGCCACCAAACGGCAGCTTTCAAAATTACATGCTCTTAACCAATACCCTACTCATCCACCATTCTGGAGGGACTGTAGCTCCGACTGATATGAGCAGTTCAGCGGAACAACCTTTTGGCGTAGCTCGGAATTGTCCCAAAAACATAGGAAATAGTGGTAGAGACTTAGGGATGAACTATGTTTCGGGAGTGACTATTATCTTAGATTAGAATACATTCCTGGACTCATTCAGGGATGTGTTCCTCTAGTAAGCAAAGTCGTGTGAAGCTTAATCTAAGATCGTGGGTATTGGTTAAAATTAAATACAAACTCAAAGATTCAAATCAATAACAAACATTCTGAGTAGCGTTAACTTCTAGGCATTTCATGAAACGAAATTAACATAACTATTAATTTGCTTATGCATGTAAGTGAGATATGAGAGAGATAAAGTACTCGTGAACTATGCAAGACAACAGCAGGTTCATATCAGACAAAGTTCAACTTACGTGATCGTGGTATCTGAGATGTGTCGCCTATCGAAACTGAATCTGAGGACGAATGACTCCGGTCATTCGTATTTAAACAAGGAGGTAGTTACTAGTCTCGTGATGTCACAGTCCATTCGCCTCAAGTAACGAGATGTTCAATTTGGATAACTCATTGTGACGTCAAACTATTCACTGCTGTACTCTTGCCTTGTCTACCAGTTAGGACATGCACTGACGTGGATTACATCCGCGTTTATGCCTTCGAAGTTGCGGTTACATTCCTTTCTTTTTATTTATCCTGAGGGAATGCATTCCTTACATTATGGGCATAAGAACATACAGACAATACAATGACCTTTGCTCTTACATGAATCCATATACCTTCCTTTAATATTACGATAAATGGTAGTTTAATTCTATTTTATTATTATTTCACCATGACTTTGTTACAATGCTATTATTTAGTATGTGGTTACATTTAAGTCTGGCTATTCAAAAGCAAAGCTATAGGGATTGGTCAATTCGTATATCGTACAAAAAAGTTTTAAGTAAGATTTTTTTACAGGTTACACGAATAGATCTAACATTATGTATGACTACTCGAATACTGAGAAGAGACATTATGCCATTCTTTGTGAATATATATTGTGTTATAAAAATGTAAGATGATTCAGTGTTGCTATATAAAAGTTATTTACATGGAACATTCAGAATGAAATCACATGATTAGTTCTGAAGGCCAAGTAAGTTTTTGACGGATGATTCAAGGAGAAATAGCTCTGGTTTTAGCTCCTTCGCATATTAGAGACCGAGCCGCCGTAACTCAGTGGTAAAGTGTTGGCGTAGGATTCGAGAGGTCGTGAATTCGATTCCAGCTGCCAACCATCCTGACTGAGGTTTTGCCACGGTTTTGGTCCTCAGTCACACCAGGCAATTGCCGGGATGGCACCTACAATATAGGCCTTGGCCAACACCTTCGTGTCTTTCTTTCTCCTCCCCAACTCATCCTGAGCCTTAGATGCCTAAAGGCCATAAATAAAATTCAATTCAATACAAGAATTATAATATTTTTAAAAAGTTAGGATTTCCCACACCTAAAAATTTGTATAAGAGTGCCAAGTGTTTAAAATTCTTTGAAATCACATTATAAATGTGAAACACAAAAGGCAAATGTAACGACAAGATGCTCATGCTTTGGAATATTACTGGATGATATTGTCTCATTAAAGCTAACTGTAAATTCTTTTGAAATTAAAACTAATTCCATGAAGTATTAAAATCTCTGCTTTTCACAGTTTTTAATGTATCTATTACGTGTATGACGAGGAAGTTTATAGATCTTAAGAGGAGGTAAACTATTTTCATTGTACTTTTATTTCGTCAAAAACAAAGTTGGCAATATGATGATCATGAATGCAAACCGTCTTTCTTTGTCGTCGTTGTTTTTGTTGACGCAATATTTCCTCACCAGTATAACTACTTAACTTTATTAGGTTTCGTCGTTATGGTAACGCAAAGAGCTACGGACAAGGTTTAACGGAAGTGACGTAGACAAGATAGTTGAAAGACTAAGTGCTCTTGGCTCATAGATTAATTTCATGGTACTCGCTATGAAAGCGGAAATTTATGTAAAGAGGAAACATGAAAGTAAATGCTCTAATAAGACTTATTAGTAGAATCTGAGGCGGAAGCGGAAAACAGATCTTCTGGTACGTTAGCGAAAAATAGTTAAAGAGGGTGACTCTTCTGGAAAAAGAGATCAAACGCTAATGGATGTCTGGTATCGATTAATCTTTGAACATCATAATACTGAAGTTTAGACTGAAGGGATAATTAACTCTACTCAGAAGCAAATTTATGATCCCAACTTCTCTAGGCAAGGTGAACTAAAAGTGACTGGTCATTGACTTTCATCTAAATGGAAATAACATCCTAAATTTAGTGAATTGTACAGTTTCAAATAAATGCTCATCTGCTACTTTTAATCTGTCTTGATGAGGAATTGATCCCGGAAACCCTTGGTTAGAAAACCACTCTGTTCCATTGCAGATATCGATTTCTAAACTAAAGAAAGGAAACTCAAGCTGATAATGTTCTTAGTAAAAGCCGTGTTTTCTAATCGTTTATCTGTTCAAAGATGTTTAAACGTCCTTACGATTTTTTTTTATTTCATTAAACATTTTTATGTAAAAAAATAAGTATTTTTCTCTGAATTTCACGAAACAAAATAAATGAACAAGATTTTCCCCTGTCTTTCATCTTTAATACATAATCCTTTCTTTATTTCCTTTTTCTGTGCTAAATCTGTCTGTCTGTCATTTTAAAATCAAACTGTGTAATGACGTTTTAGAGTTTCCATGGCAACGCACTTGCTCAGACTGGATTTTCCTTTGGTGTGTGTGTGTGGGGGGGGGGGTGATGGACGGCAAGAGTCCCTACATAACAAATTAGCTTTGTCGAGCTCTAATTGGAAGAATAGACATTGCTTTTGTCCAATTATTATTACTTTTTTTTTTTTTGTCTGTTCAGCTTATGGTTTCAATTGGTTATGCATTCATCCAAAAGAGTTACCGTAACCAATAGGATTAAGTCTTCTTATTATGAGCTTCGAAACAATCCTGTCTGTCCATAGTAGCCCCCAAATAAGCTTCAAAACTTTTATGAAGCATTAATACAAAACGTTTGTATTTTTAAAATCGTTATTAAATAGAATTTTCGTGAAAGTTTTACCAAATCCCTGTTTAATATAAATTTTCTTACATGGTATCAAACATGTTGACTACAATGCAATTTCTTTTTAGAAAGAATGGCGTTCGTACAATAACGTCAAGTGCTATCGCTACTATTTCTAACGCTGCTGCTAATGATCACCACCACTAATGATATTTCTATTACTATTGATCCCAATATTATTACTGCTATTTCGAAAGGAATTTCCTACCTCAACGATGGCCAATTCAAAGCCTACACCTATTTTCATCTTTTCTACGAATGTTTTATATTTATCCTCATTAGTTTTACAACTAGTAGTACCAGCTCTGTTATTTGTGGTAATACAATTTAATCTACTCTTAATTTTATGACCACGCAATACCACATTGCAGAAAAGCAGTGTATTTGACGAAGGTTCCGCTTGGAGCAAAGTGCCAAACAGTTTAGTTATGTCTTACTTTCTTTTTCTTTAAAAAAAATGTCTTCATATGGGTTGACCTAGCAACTTTTTGGCCTAAACCCGTCATGTCTGAGGCATAACAACTGTCTATAATCACCTTTCCGTTGGCATGGATGGGAAAGGTAGCTGTCAGTACCTTATTTGAGGTACCATTTCGGTATTCGCCTTATGAAAGTGAGGAAAGCACTGGAAATTTTTAGTCAAGATGGCTGCAGCTTAGTTTAGTAAATACCATTTCTCTGCATACTGGCGCTGCGACTACTATTCTTACTTCTTCACAATAAATAGTAAATATTATTACTACTACCACTACTGACGACTACTATTATTAGTAATGGTAGTTACACTACTTGCCATTAAAAAATGTAGCACCAAGAAAGAGAGAGAGAAATTTGGCAGATAGATTCCGTAAGGTTCAAGTGGCAAATGATTAAACTTGTCGCTTTGTGCAATGCGTGTCAACGTGGCAACAGCGGAACTGAGCTGCCGATGGTCAGTATTCTGTGGTCCCACCAATGGCGTTCAGAACGGCTTCAACACGGGGAGGCATAGAGAGGATGAGCCCTGGATGTCCTTCTGGGGTATAGCACGCCATTCGTTTTCGACACGATGCCACAGCTTATCAACTGTATCTGAGGAAGGTCGCTGGCGTGAAAGGCGTTGTGCAATAATGGACCAGACGTGTTCAATCGACGAGAGATCCGATGAATGCGCCGGCCAACGAAGCAGAGAAACATTGTGTCCAGCCAGAAAGGCTAGGACATCACATGTTAGATGAGGGAACGCATTATCCTGCTGGAATGTGGTCCCTAGAAGGGCCTATACTAATTGTCGATATATCGTTGGCTGGATACATGTATGTCAATGCGTAGACAAAAGAGGGTACGGAATACAATAGCATCCCACACCATAACACTCGATACCGCACCGACGTAGCTATGCAATACGCAGACATAGCCCAGTCTAGTGCCAGGGTACCGCCAGATACGGATGCGCACATCATGATGATGCATATAGAAGCGGAATTTATCTGAAGAGAGAATGTCCTTCCATTCTACTATCCATGTGCGACGTTCGCAATACCATTATAGTCGCTCATCAAGCTGCATGTTGTATTGTCAACGGAAGCCGCAGCAATGGGCGCCGTGCAAATATGCCCCACTTTGTCAAACGACGTAGAACTGTTCGTGGGGACACTGAGCGCTGTGCAACATCTACCATTGCGTGCACCAGTGTTCGGAATGTGGCTGTTCCATCCGCCAGAGCCATACGCACAAGCTGTCTGTCCTCGCGGCCCGTTGTATGGCACGGTCGTTGGAATCCGGCACGTTGTTGGGTAGTGCCTTCTTGAATCCATCGAGTCCATATGCGCTGCGTTGTGGACGCAATCCGTCCAATACGTGTGCCAATGTCGTGGAAGGATAAACCGCACATGCGACATGCCACAATTCTTCCGCGATCAAAGATGGAAACCTGCTGAAGTGGCTGCCGAATTCGACTACAATACAAGGGATATTTATACCATATATACACACACTCACGTACAAAAAACAATGGTCTACCACTACACTGTGGCTCTCTGGCCTAGCTCCGATTGTTGTTCCTTGGTGGCACACCCAGCGCCTCTGATGCGTTACGGAGCTGTAGTGTTAATCGGTTGCTTATCTTTCTATGCTTTACGTATTCTGCAAATTTTGCATTAATCTGGTGTATCCTTCTTGGTCTTGCTTTATAATGGTGAGCAGTGTATTAATATTACAGCCTTGTTCTCGTTGTTGTTGTTGTATCGTGTCAGTTTTGAAAACATGAGAATATTTTACATAAAGAACCATGTTTCACATGTAAATAAACTTGTAAGACTGCGTACAACCGACTGAAACACCACGCTTCTATATATGACGAACCATGAATCATGCAAAAGATGTTTCACAAGTTTTCCGTATATTTCTGTTCCATGTAGATAAAAGTTCTCTCTCAGTGAAGTTTTCAAAATTGTGGGCTTTAGTGAGCAGAGTATTCTCAAATTATTTTAGGAGAAAATTTGGTTGTAATGAAGAATGGCCAACTCTAATGCCTGACTATTCCGTATAAATACCAGGTGTATGCATAAGTAGTTTCCGGTTTACCTAAGAAATGGCGCCATCGAAAAGTATGCAGCGTATTCATTTGACACATAAGTCATTTTGTTCGTCTGACATTAAACTACAAACACACACAAGTTGAGTCCGCCAAACACTAGCGTCTTTCTTTTATCATTCAGTGATCATGTCGAAGTTTGTGCCTGAAAAAGAACATTTCCGGCACGCATTGCTTTTCTTATTTAATCAAAAGAAACAGGCTGTTGAAAGTCATCGTGTGCTGGTAGAAACATATGGTGAACACGCTCCATCGATTAGAACATGTGAGACATGGTTTCGACAATTTAAAAGCGGTGATTTCAATGTGAAAGACAGTGCGCGCTCTGGTAGACCACAAAAGTGCAAAAACGAGCAATTGCAGGTGTTATTGCAGGATGACCCAACTCAAACTCAACAGCAATTGGCATAAGCATTAAATGTGTCACAAGAAACAATCAGGAGACGTTTACGAGCAATGGGGAAGATCAATAAACTGGGTAAATGGGTCCCACACGATTTGAATGAACGTCAAATGGAAAATCGCAAAGTCACTTGTGAAATGCTGCTTCAACGCCAAGAAAGAAAATCCTTTTTGTATCGAATTGTGACGGGGTGACGAGAAATGGATTCATTTTGAAAACCCGAAGCGGAAAAAATCGTGACTTTCACCTGGCGAAGCCGGTCCTTCAACACCAAGGCCAAATCGCTTCGGCAAAGGACCATGCTTTGTGTCTGGTGGGACGAGAGCGGTATTGTGTATTATAAACTCTTGAAGCCCGGCGAAACCGTTAATGCACAACGCTATCGCCAACAAATGATTAATTTAAATCACGCATTGATCGAAAGACGACCGGAATGGGCCCGAAGACATGACAAAGTGATTGTGTTACACGACAATGCGCCGTCTCACACAGCAAAATCAGTGAAAGACAACTTGAAATCGCTTGGATGGGACATCCTTCCGCACCCGCCGTACTCCCCAGACCTGGCGCCATCTGACTATCACCTCTTCGCATCAATGGGGCACGCGCTCGCAGAGCAGCACTTCAGCAATTTCGAAGACGTTGGAAAATAGCTCGACGAATGGTTTGCCGCAAAAGACAAGCATTTTTTCTGGCATAGTATGCATCAATTACCTGAAAGATGAGCGAAATGTGTAGAAGCCGATGACCAATATTTTGAATAAAACAAAATTAATTTCCCTTGAAAATTACGTGTTTTCTTTACCACAATAACCGGCAAAAACTTATGCATACACCTGGTATAGCTTGACATCTTTGAATCAGCAATGCGGCTACAGACTATAGGTGCAATTGCTGTTAGGGCTGGCAATTCTAAGACTATTTTTTTCCAACGGTTTTCCTGGATAACGTCAGGTATTTTGAGGAGTCTAATATACAAGACAGTTTTATTTCCAATTGCTTTCATCGGAAGTTCTGCTTGACCCTGAACGTAGACTTCAAAACCAGCACAAGCTAGAAATTTAATAAAATTAGTAATAAAATCTAGAATTGAAATATGCGCATAGAAATTGGTCGCCATCCCAGAGAGTAAACAAACCCCTGTCCTCAGTTGAGTGCTGTTGCAGAAAGTTTCTTAGCTAAAAGTCTCCTCAATAAGTGGAATGCATCTGCTGTCGTCACCAGAAGTATGGGTTCGTTCAGTTGAGGCCTGATGGATATATAATTTGAACTAAATTTTGCAATGTTGCCTCGTAACTTCATTGGCAAATCACCAAACCAGCAATCGGGAGACCAGGCTTCGAGTCATTACTAGGCTGTGGAGATCGATTTCTCCGTCTGTTTACCAACTTGTATCCACATACAAACTAATGTTTAAAAGGAATTTCCATCTAAATATAGAGTTAGGTCGCAACTACCTTACATAATCAGAGGAATGTAACTTACGGGATTTCTCGACTTATCGTTTCATTTATATTTTGAAGTAAGCAATATTTAATTTTTTTCGTTGCGAAAAATGTAAAAATGTATACTGTACAGTGTACACACTATCAATAATGCTAAAAATAAAAAAAAAAAAGCTTGTCAGCACAATTACACTGATGTATATGCAACATTGACATACATTTGTGTCATGCGGGTTGTCTATGAGTGAAAGTTCACTCTTACATAGTACCCTAGTAGGGAATGTAATCCCGAGTGGATTTTACAATCCCGGGATTTCGGGACTGGGTTCTCCAATCCCGGGATCGGGATCCCGATCTTTCAAGCTAAACATAATTTATTTGTCTGTCTCTTCTTTCGCTTTTACCGCAGCGTACTAACAAAACAGGGTTTATATGTGACGCATGGACTGATGAAAAATGGTTATGCACGTCCAATGAAAAATAATAATTAGAACGGAAAGAGGAGAAGCTCTTCAGTAAGAAGAATGCACTTAAATGTACGAGCAACCTTATTAAAATTTAAAAATACAAATTTTCTTACATTTTTGTTGGAATTAACAAACACTTGCCTACAATGAAAATGATTGTGTTTTCTCGTGACAAACATCTGAACCAACATAAATAATTTCGAAATGATTTTATTCTTGTAAGGCCAAGTGTGGCAAAGTCAACAGTTTTAGAGGTATTAAAAGGAAATGCTTTCAGTTAGAAAAAAAAGCAATAAATGAGCAGTTCTTACAGTTAGAATATCGCTCAAACACCATCGCTAGAACCTATTGCTTGAAAAACTGTATTTTTGTAAAATTCTCTCAGGAAACAGAGACAATCCAATGTTTTATCATTTAAACGAGAACGGAGTTTTGTACAAAATAAACCAGCTGCAGAGAACGCTCTTTCTGATTCCACGCTTGAAGGACGGACAGTCTGTAAGCTCTGATACGCAATCTCGTGATCCACTAGTCTCAAAAAGAGACATTTCCTGTCTCAGTAGGTTCATGATGTTGTTCACACGTTGTACGTTTGCTGTTGGAATGGAAGAAGTGCTCTGTTGCATCGCCAAATTCAGTTCATCACAAAACGAAGCAGGTTTAAGTTGCTCTTCCTCACATTCATCGCCCACGCTGTCTTTCAGTTCATTTTCAATGATTTCAACTGGTGTTTCTGAGCGGTGTTTTTCCTCAACCAGTTCGCCTGCTACAATACTGCAGTAGAAATATATTTGAAATGGGTAAATGCAATAACCTGGAATATGATTTTCTAGTCCAGAAGTCCCGGGACTATGAAGTCTCTAATCCCGGGATTTCGGGATTATGAAAACGGGCGGGATCCCGGGATTACATTCCCTATACCCTAGTCTGAATTGAATATAATATTGTGGCGGACTGCGGACTTCATCCGAGATAGTACCTTGAAATAGAGACTTAGTCCACAGTCCTCCGGAGGAAGCCTAGCTCAGAGGAGGCTACGGTTGAGGTTAACACCTCATTACACTGCAATTTCGTTGGTAGAGCAAAACAAAGATGAAAGTTCCAGATCATAGAGACTTGAACGACATTCGGCCAATCAGTCCACCTAAAGAAAACATTTGTTTCCCTGTAAGAGAAGTTACTTTCTATGCACACCTTTATCTTCTTTCCTGGTTCACGCACTCAGCACGGAACCATCTCCTGGACACCCGAGGGGACCTGCTAATAAAATATTAGGGGCTTATGGGGTTACCTGTTCTTAAAGGATTTACCGAACATTTTCTTAACAATTTTATTTAACAAAAATAACGTAACAATAATAAGGAAAGATAAAGGGAGCATTTAACTTGAGAAACTTTTGCCTAACTAGCAATTCAGAGCTTCCTAACCTGTCTTATTCATTTTAGCTTGTTCATAGATTACTTGAGCTCGAAACTTGAGCTAGATTTCTCTATACTTTAAAATACAAATTTGACATTGGAATTTAAGTTACATTTGAAATAATTACTACAACACAATTTTGAGCAATGACAAATGGATTAGTAAATTCAATTATCACGACAGACTTTACTATTTGATTGTTGAATTATTAAACCGCAACACAAGAATTGACACATTTCTTAATACAACCTTCCAAACAGGTGAATTACTTTCTTTCGAATTTGGTTTACATTACTTGACTTGGCCTTTTAAAATACATTACATGTTGCATTGCTAAATTACACTGTTCGTTTCTGTCTACCTGATATTGAAATATTTGTGTGCAACTCGAAACTGGGAAAGCAAAGTTTCTGATTTCTACTGGATGAAATTACCGTTCTACGGATTCTAAATTGAGAAAGGAATTTACTTCTCTTCTAGTTTCAAAATCGAAATACAAATATGATCATTTCAAGACTATAACACTAATTTTGTGCAGTTCAATTGGATAA